>JASDQU010370424.1:78866-113394 GCA_032191745.1 Picea mariana | reverse complement strand
GTCAATCTAAGCCGTCGATCTACGGAGGGACACGCGGCGTCAGATCCCGCATATCGGAGTTCGGCGTTTCGGGGTTTTCGACCACAAGGAAACTCGCACCGTGGATCCGCGATCCGCGAAATCCCGAAGAGAACGTGGCAAGGTGGGACCACAAGACTTAGTGGGAAACAGGTGTCAAGGCGTTAGGCCTCACCATGAGATGCCGACAAGTGGCGTGCGTTCGGAGTTTCGGGGTTCGGAGTTTTGTGTTGCATGAAACGCTCAGCACCACATCCTCCGATTTCCCGATAGGGAAGTCTCCGAGAGAAAAGAACGTTGACCCTTGATCATCGGGGTTCGGGACTTGGAAGGTTCTACGCATGGTGCAGCAGGACTCGCGAACTCCCGATCGGCGAATTCCCGATTTCTATAAGTATGTGGGCCCAAGCCCTTATACATCGCAAGTAGTGGAATCCCGATGAGGGTTAATGTTATTATCGCAGTTAGGAATTAAATTGCTTAGGATTAGAATGAAGTTAGAAATTTCTATAGAGTTACTTATATAGATCCAGATTAAGTAGAAGAAGAAGCACCCACTTAAGCATACATTGAAGAAGCACCCGTAGAATATCCAGTTACATATACATATCTAGATAAAGTAGAATCACTAGTAGAAGCATAAGAAGCCAAATATTGGTAGTATATCGAGTTACTTATATAGATCCAGATTAAGTAGAAGCACCACTAGAAAAATAAGAAGCTAAGTATGCATAATATATATATACGAGTTGTTATTGATCCAATGAATGTACGTAGTATAAGTCGCATACCATACCTAGTAGTAGAGTTGGTTGATTGAGTTGTTGGTTTTGTTGTTGAGTAAGTACCACTCTACAGAAGAAGAAACTTAAGCACCGCTAGCAACTTACTCTATACAACTAAAGCCTACATAGTTCAAGCATTTGATATAATCAAAGAGTAAGAAGAAAAGGTATATGCACCAACAATTTATACACTTGATTGTTATCTAGTAGCATTTTATCCATGGCCATAATAAGAACCACAACAACATACTTTCCAAGTCAATATCTAGTCGATGAAGGTTGAGGGATTCTTCCATAACTAAGCTTTATTTCCATCACAATATTGCACACATTAGAAAGAGAAGTTACTATCAGTTACACAGGAGCTTCAAAGGATCAGAGTGTGCCATTGAACCATGATTTCCATGGGTAAGCTAAACTCCTCTATTCACCCTATGTGCAAATTTTCATCACTGCAATTATTAAGTACATAGTTGAAAATTATCATATGTGTTTATTTAGTTGTAATAAACAAATCTAAAAAAGTGTGGTTGGGTGGATCACTTCAAAATATTTTAGGCATGTGGAAGGAAGAACGTTAATTTAATTTTTTTGTAATCTAATCAAGCCATCAAACTCTAACCATAACTTAGTATTTGACGAAGTTTATAAACCAAAACTAGAAATAAACACCTGATGTGTAAGGAAACACTTGGACCATCATATTAAAGTATATTGAACTGGCATGTCACCGTCAAAGAGAAATATTTATGCAGTTGGGGGCACTTAGGCGACAATATAAATAAATTGCATGATGAATTTCATAGAAATGAGAAAGTGAGATGTTCTATTTCCTTTTCTAAAGAGTTTTGCATAAAATTATGGATAATAATGTCATTTTGTGTGATTGGGAGGCCAGCTAAATCCACCCACCCGACTTTGCTAGCGAAATTTATTTCAATGCTTATCTTCATCTTCACAAGGAAAGGATTTGATATGGATTTTGGTAAGTAAAATTTTCTTCGAAGATGATTCCATTTAAATTGTTTATCTTTGTACTGTCAATTTTCACATTCAACTCTATGTGACTAATTTCCAGATCTAAAAATTTCTTCCTAGTGAACCAACATTAATCCCCTTGTTGTTATCACTGAACAATTCTACACTGAAAATTGTTGACTAAAATTATATGTAGTGGTAACACAAAGGATCCGAGATGAGTCATCAACACATATGAGACACAAATTTCAAGTCGGTAACCTTGTTAAATTTATAAATTATGAGGGAATAACTAGCCCTCCCAACTAGTATAATATCACTAAATCTGAGGACAACCTTGTCCTCTCAGCCAATACAAATATCACATAAATATGAGGACAACTTTGTCCTCCAATAACCATACAAATAAAAAAACAAAAACTCAACAATTTACTAGAAGCTTCCTCTACCCACAAATCTATTGTAGACCACCTATACGACCCGATGACCTCACCTATTAGAATGTACAGACCTGGTCCTACCCAAAAAACTATGTACGTGATTCTCCTTACTGCAACTTGCGTACATACACACTTTTTTCTTATGCAACCCAGATATATGTGATTGTGGCCACTATAACCTATGTACATACATGAATCACCCTCCTGCAACATATGTACATACAAGTTTTGCCTTTTTGTAGCTCGTGTACAGGTAAAACAAATCCGTGTATGGAAACCTCGATACAATTCACTCCATGTGAATTCTCTTCCTCTAGGCCATATTTTCCATGATGCATAATTTCTTTTTGTTGAAAACACCAAGACACCTAGCACAAGTGCAAACTCACTTATGCCAACTCCATTCTTCTACAATGAGAAAATGTCACAATGACCTCTCTCCTTTATATACATGTCCAATGAGTGAGTTTAGGAACCCCTTATAAACTCAACAATTAATTAGAAGATTGTGTTCCTCTTTGTGGGTGTGACACCCCATCACAAGCCCACAAAGCCAATTAACTTTCCCATGATTCCCTAGCTTGATTTTGAGACCAATTTCACTGAAACAAAAGGTCAATATGGTGCCAACAAAGATTCCCACATGCATGACACCTTGGCCTATTGTTGGAATACCTCCTGAAGCTACAATAAGAAACACTCCCTCTTAGTGAGGGAGGTATCCCATCCATCAACATTTGGATATACATTTGTCTACCACATTAGAAGTGACTCAACCTATACCACAAATGCACTCCCATCGTCCCAACTAGTTGCTCCATTTGTCACTGAAATAGATCCTTCTCTCATGTCCTCTTGACTGGTTGCATCCATGCTCACTGAAGAAAATCTTGTTTTTCAATTTACCTCACTGGATTATCCCTTAGTGACTGAAGAAAATCCTACCTCATGTATTCTTGATTGTCTTCCTCCTCTGTCACTATAGAAACATTTATTGAAACAACTAAATCCTCCATGGAGAGAACACAACTCATAGAATCCTCCTACCCATGAACCTCATGTTTGGCCTCTTCAACCCATGACACCTACCTTTCAGTACTGGAACATGCCTCTCTCCAACCTAAACCTAAGGGGGAAGTTCCTCTAAATGACCAACTCTCCCTCTGATCCCACTAATTCCCAACGAGATTGGTCTCCCTTTGTATACTCCCTCTGAAAGTTTTCTCCTCCTAAGTCTACTTACACCCTCTAAAACCTGACTCCCTCTGAATCTGTACAAACTTTGGAGCCATCTACTCTCTCTGAACCTTATGAACTCCTTTGAAGTCTAATCTCCTATGAACTATATTGGGAGATTGATCCTCCCTACTGAATCTGAGGGTTGAATCCCTATGAACTTTAGATCCCTCTGAGTTGGAAATACTAGTGGGGCCAACTGCCTCACCACTGGTGGAGTTACCTTATCCCTCTATGCTACTGGTGGGGCCACCTGCCTCACCACTAATGGAACTGCATGTCTCACTATTGGTGGAGCCACCTGCTCCTCCTCATCTATCTCTTTGCTCTTTCTAGTCACAACACACATATACTTGCACAAAAAACACCTATCCATATGAAAAAAATATATGGTACCCCTTATTCTTAATCTCCGAGACTAAGAGAAAACGCCTCCTGATTTATGTCACCCATAACAAATTTGACACCCTCAACACTTCTCCCGACTCAATCTTAAATGATACGATACTAGATCCTCGTATTGCATGTTTGGTTCCCATACCAAGCTCCACACACAAGTCTAAGTGAGTCTCTGTGAAGATGTCAAATAAATTTCTAGCACCTGTCATATGAAAATATGCTCTAGTATCCACCAAACAGGTTCCCCTGCTAGAGACTATACCTAAAAGGGAGGAGATCAACAATATCTCCCTCTGGAACCTATCTACAAACTCATCAACCTTTGTTGTTGATAATTTCTTTCTTAATCCCATTCCCCTATGGTGTGGACATCGTGAAGCATATTTCCCAAAGTCATGACACTCAAAACATATAATCTTGCTAATATCCTTATTCCATTTCGACTTTGGAGATGCTTCTCTCTTAGGAGAATCCCTTCTTCCTAGAAAAATTTTTATGCTCGAAGAACCTCTTCTGCCCTTCCTAGTGCGGGATGTAAGGGCCTAATTCTCATCACTTCGACTCTTCACCATACCATCTATATCATCCATGGATACTAACCGAGTATCCTCCTAGATACAATTTGTCCATAGTATATCAAAGTATAGTAACTTATCTCATGCACAGATCCCCTGCATAAATGGTTCCCAGGACCAGGGAAGACCTCTCAACTGTAATGTCCCCATTTTGGGACATTATAACATTACAGAGTGTTATGCCTACCAGAGTAGCAAAATAGAGTTTAGGAGATATTGAGGGGTTTTATTAGGCATGGCTTTCATCGTTCATCATCAGGATCAATTCCGCATAGCTTGGCTTTGGTTCCATCGCATTCCAACGATTTTCGTAATTTTGATTTATTATGGGTCATATCGTAATTAGATTCACTAAGGTCATAATGGGAATATTGCTTTGAGAAACCTCTTAGTGTAATAGCTCATCAAAATCCATAGGAAGAGAAGTACATGACAGGATGATGAGAAGTGACTTTCAGTGGTCGGAGAAGCCATAAGGATGGATAAATCACTTTTTAGAGGTAAAATCATTAATTAATTAATTAATTAAGTGATTTAATCAAGTAATAATAAAATAAATTAAAAGTCACTTGGAGGGAAAATGTCAACAATGAATTAGGGTTTCATGAAGCTATAAAGGAAGGGTAAAGCAACCTAATTCATAATCATGTTATGATTTGATGTTGAGATATTTGCAGAGAAAGAGAAAATTGACCCCCTTATTTGTTTGTGTATTTCTGGAGGAAACCACCACCATTGATCGGTTTCAGTGTTGAGAGACACACCCTAGCCTATCAGATATTGTAGCATCCCTGACCCTTCAGAGACCGAGTAATTCCACTACTGCGGAATATACACTTATATATATAACATGCATTTTAATGAATGAAAACACTTAACACTGAGTGATCACAGATTTACTGCTACCATATACAATCAATGAAATTAACATTAATTCATATACACCACGTAAGACATGATAAACATTCAAGCATCAAAAAACATGCATAAAATACATAATTAATCACATAAATGATTCTTATATTTTAGTTGGAGTGAATCCACCAACTGCATGTAGACCTTCCATGAACCTCCCAGCCTTAGACCGTGCTGCTCATCACTCTCAATAGTAGGTCACCCCCGAGCTGGGACTAAACTCCACCGGGCAAGAGAATTCTAGGATTGGCAAGGACAACAAGGAAGTTGCACAAAGAAACAGGAAGGATCTTTTATCCGAGGAGCCACTTATGCCCACAACACACAGATCCTCATTCCCCACACTCTTGCTCCACCCTAGGAGAGGACACCTTCACTACTACAAGTCCATTGGCCAATACACCTCCCTTACCTTGGGCTTCAACAATAGGTTGGACCAGAAGTCTCAGAATACTATGGTTATTACGAGACTCCCTTCCAGGAGAACTCACCTCCCAACAGACTCTCTCACCTAGGAGCACTTCTCACAGGTCTGATAACCAGTCTTTGACTTAGCTACAAATGGGTACAGTTGACAACAACAAAAACAATTAACAACAATAGGGAAAAAACTAGTATAGACACCCGAAAAGGCAACAACCTAATGCTAATTCCTAAGATGGCTCAGGTGACTACAATTGTGTTGGGCTTCACAGGAAACAACACAGGACAAACATCCATGTTTCAGGTTTCAGATATGCATGAGGGTATGTCGCGGGTCAATACAATTCAGGAAAAAAAGAAGGCAGCAACCCAAAATGGTTCAGGTACAGACTTGGCTACATAAGTGCGGGTAGACTGGCTTCACAGAAAAATACACAAGTCAAATTTTCGGTTCTGGCTTTCAGAATGCGTGATTATGCCAAGGGCGATCACAGAGGCAAAATGGGTTCATGTGTAGGATGCGAGAATGGCAGAACGACTCAGGTGAATGATGGTAGAAAGACTCCTGAACCCCCCAACATGAGCTTACGCTTCAGCGTTAGCTGCATGAGCCCAGGTCGACACTTGTCTTCTTGGAGCTACATGTGCTACATTAAGCCCATGTCCCATTTTCCAGGAACTTAGGATAACAAACATATAATGTTCACTTTATCCTTCAGGAAATAATATAAAAATATTATTCCTCTACAGGTAAGCCCCCTAGCTTATCCCCTAGGCCCAATACTTATCCCCCCTTCCTTACACTACATAGTGAATCTTAGTCCCCCATAACTCTTCTTCGTGGAGGGTCTACACGCAACAATGTTTATTTTTTTATTAATGTTCTACATAATTACATATAAAAAAATCAGGCTCATTAGCCTTGGCATCTACCTCACCAGCCTAATAAAACATAAGTCTTTCATCTTACAACCACTTTGCTCACCATCCTATAAGAAAATTATGATTCATAAGGGGCTCAGCCTTAGGGTATTGCAATCCCCTCCCCTTATTTTTGCACTGTCCTCAGTGCAACTTATTTACAAAACAACCGCAAGATTTCCAAAATCTTCAAAAAGATGCGAGTACTCTGCCCACATAACATCTTCATGCTCCCATGTTGCGTCCTCAAGACCGTACCAGGTCCACTGGACTTTTACAAGTCCTATAGCTTGATTTCGGAGTTGCTTGCTTTTCTGATCCAATGTACTCACCAGATGCACCTGCAAGACACCTTCTTGTTCCACCTGAATCACATTCCAGTCGATTACATGATTAGGATCAGGTATATATTTATTAAGCAATGAAATATGAAACACATTATGTACAGTCATGGATGCAAGTAATGCAAGCATATATGCAACTGGTCCAATCCTTTCTAGGATTTCAAATTGCCCAAAAAATCTAGCTTCCAACATGGAACAGTTTCCTAGCTTCAGGGAACTTCTGTTAGCTTTTACTTTAAGAAAAACATGATCACCCACTTTGAACTCCCTGTGGATCCTGTTCTTATCAGCATAACTCTTCTGCTTGTCTTGGACAGCTTTCAAATTCTTCTTAAGCTTCAACATTTTTTCTTCCATTTCCTTTAGAAGCTCTGGCCCAACGAATGCTCTATCAACTGGATTATCCTAGCTTAATGGAGTATTGCACTTTCTTCCTTAAAGTGCTTCAAATGTGTTCATCTTCAACGATGCTTGATACCCATTGCTGTAGGAAACTTCTAAAAAGTGTAGGTAGTCTTCCCATTTAGACGGTGTGTCCATCACATACATCCTTAACATGTCCTCTATCACTTGGTTCACCCTCTCTGTCTTCCCATTGGACTCAAGATGATAAGCAATGCTGAAGTTTAGATTCATTATGAACCCTTTGAATAACCCTTTCTAGAAGTTTAAGGTGAATTTCAAGTCCCTGTCAGACAAAATTGTCTTGGGAATATCATGCAATCGTGTTATTTCCCTTAAAAATATATCAGCAATGTTATCTTCCTTGTGAGTAGTCTTTAGTGGAATAAAATGGGCAACATTTGTAAGATTGTCCACCACCACCATGATTGAATCATGCTACTTGCCGGTTGTGGGAAATCCCGTGATGAAATCCATTGTCACTAACTCCCGCTTCCACTCAGGGATGGGTAAAGGCTGTAGCAACCCTGTTGGGTGCCTATGCTCAGCTTTAACCTTATGACACTCCATACATCTCACAATGTATTCTACAATTTCCTTCTTCATATCGGGCCAAAAGTAATGGCTCTTGGCTGTTTGCACAATTTTCTGATATCCAAGGTGCCCTGCATAAGGCACATTATGCATTTCATTCAAAATCATAATTTTCAATTCCTAGACATTAGGTACATAAATTTTGTTCTTCTATAGAAGTGTTCCATCAACTCCCAACGTATAATCTTCCACCTTCATAGCATCTTACCATGCTATAGATTTTCTACCAACTCCATGTACTGCAAATCTGCGTTTGCAGCTTCCAAAATTAAGCCTTTAATATCATTTTGGTACATGCTAATTGCCAAAGCATGCAATTCATGCACTCTCCTACTGAGTGCATCAACCACTTTGCTCTCCTTTCCTATGATATGCTTGATATCAAAGTCATACTCACAAAGAAACTCCAACAACCTACTTTTCCTAGCATTCAAAGTTGGCTGATCAAAAAAATACTTCAGACCGTTATGCTTTGTCCTCAGTTCGAGCCTCCTTCCGATGAGGTAATGCCTCCATTTCTTTAGAGCTTGCACAATAGTTTCCAACTCCAAATCATGATTTCCATAGTTTCTTTCATGCTCTTTCAACTTTCTGGATTCATAACAAATTACGAATCCATTCCGATTGAGGACTCCTCCCAGTCCTTCTTTGAATGCATTTGTACACACTACAAAGTCTTTGTTCTCATCTGCAATCCTCAGGATTGGAGAACTGGTTAACAACTACTTCAATCGTTGGAAGCTCTTCTCACATTCTTCAGTTCACTGAAACTTCTTCTCCTTCCTTTGCAAGGAAGCGATAGGGTGAGCTATCCTGGATAACCCTGCAATGAACCTTATTTAATATTCAGTTAGACCCATAAATGAGATGACTTATGTCACATTCTTTGAATTTGTCCATTCCCTGATGGATTCTATATTTTCAAGATCTACAACTATCCCATCCTTTGAAATGATATGCCCCAACTAATGGAACTTCTTTTGATAAAATGAGCACTTTCGCAATTTAGCATACAGCTAGTGCTCTCTTAGCACCTCCAAAACCATCCTAAGATGATGTTCATTCTCTTCCTCTGACTTGGAATACACCAAGATGTCATCCAAAAAGACTATAACAAACTTGTCTAGATATTCTTTGAACACACCATTCATCAAGCACATAAAAAAAATGGGTGCATTTGACAACCCAAATGGTACCACTGTGAATTCATAGTGACCATACCTTGTTATGAAGGTTATCTTACTAATGTCTTCATCCTTAGTTCTTACCTGGTGATATCCTGATCTAAGATCTATTTTTGAAAATATTTTAGCATCCTTCAACTAATCAAAGAGATCATCGATCCTTGGCAAAGGATACTTGTTCTTAACAGTCACTTTGTTCAATTGTCTAAAATTGATGCACAATCTCAATGTTCGATCCTTCTTCTTCACGAACGGGACCAGAGCTCCCCAAGGAGACACACTTGGGCATATATACCCCTTATTCAGAAGCTCTTCAAGGTGCATTTGTAGTTATTTCAGCTCTGGTGTACTCATTCTGTAAGGAGCTTTTGATACTGGAGCTGCTCCAGGCATCAAGTTTACAGAAAATTCAATATCTCTTTTCGGAGGTAGTCTGGGTACCTCCTAGAATACATCTTCGAAATCTTTTAATACTTCATGCTATTCAATACTTGAGACCTCATCCTGAGATGCTTCCTCCACATGGGCTACAAATAACTGATAGACTTTTCTATAGCACGTCTTCAGCTGCATTGCTAATATTTTTTTAACAGTAATTGCCCTGGGAATTCCTTGGAGTGTTCTTCAATTTCCTTCCTCATCCAGGCAAGTGAATTCCTTGTTATGACAATCCAATATGGCATGATGCTGGTCCAACCAATCCATCCCAATTAGACAGTCATAAGAAACTAATGGTAAAATGTTCAATTCATCTCTCGTGCTCAGTGCGTTCATATCCACTCAACAAGACTTAACCATTTTCGTAACCTTTCTCTTGGTTCCTGTAGCCAACTGCACTAACCAATATTTTCCATGTTTACTTCTCGACAATTGCAAACTTTCCACCACTCTAGGATCTACATAACTATGGCTAGCCCCTGAATCAATTAAAATAGTAAACAAATGGTTGTTGATCATACCTTTCACCTCAATCATGTGCAATTGATATTTTTCTTTCTTGTTGTCCAGGGCTGTGTAGATCCTTGGTATTCTACTGCCCATGTCCTCCACTATTTCTACCTGCTGAACATTGTGGACTACTCTCACTTTGTCATTTCTGTGGGGGCAATATATTTACCTATGATTTCCTTTACAATCACAACATTCCATAGGTGGTTGTCTTGGCATTTATCCACCCACTTCAGCCTTCTTGGGCTCTCTAAAAGATGGTTGTCCTTGAGCATTGTTCCTGAAAAATGGTGGTTTTTTTCTCTTTTTCCTCTGCTCCCTCTTAAACTTATTCTTCTCTTCCCAATATTTTTGGGAGGTAGGCTTTTATTTTAGCTGATCATATAAGCATTTTTCTGTCCTTAAAGTTTCTTCCATATTCTTTGGGTCATCATACTGGATCTTGTCACTGATGGAAGATGGCAGCCCATTCAGATAACTTTGAATTTTGACAATCTCATCCTTTATGAAAGGAACATACTTCAACAATTCCAAAAACCTTCGTTCATATTCATCAATGGTCATGTTGCCCAGTTTGAGTTTAAAGAACTCTTTCATCTTTCTGTCATAGTACCTCTTAGTTAAGTACTTCTTTTCAAAATGCTTCTTGAACTCCCTCCAAGTAATATTCTTCTCTCTGACGTGTTGTACTTGCACAAGATTCTCCCACCATACGGATGCCTTTCCTTTAAGTTGTTAAATGTAAATTCTTCCCTCTGCATGAGAAGAAGAATTATGCAGTTGGAAATATTTTCTCATGCCCAACAGCCATGTCTCAACATCTTCATCTTCCTTGTGTTCTCTATCAAATGTAGGAGGTTTAATCTTGTTCATTTCATGTTTCAATTCATCCATTCCAGATCTCCTATGTTTTCTAGTAGGATATGGGATTGAACTACTATGTGCCTCCTTATTGGAATGTTTTGGGGAGTGATGATGATGCCTACTAATGCTTCTTGATCTTCTTTTCCTCTCAGGATTCTTGCAACTCCTTGTTTTTCTTGAGTCACTCTCCTTATCCAATTTCCTTTCGATTCTTTCTAGAGTCTTCATCAACTTTAATTTTAACTTTCCTTGTTGATCCTTGGCTTTCATAAGCTTTATGTTATCATCTCAGTGAGCCTGGGTGTCCTTCTGCAATCGTTCAATAATTTTCATCATATGCCCTTCCTTGTCCATCTCTCCTCTGTGCCCATTGGAGTTCGATTCTTCCCCTCCTAAATGGACATCCATTCCTTTTACTTCATTCTCTGAACTGGAAGCATTATGTGCCTCCTCCATTTCTCTTCACTTGGTAGAAATTCCCTGCAGTCTTGACACTTTTTGAACTCTGCAAAACACAACGTGCAGTCAATTGGAATTTGTCAGACCATCATTCCTTAACAATTCTCACAACATTCATAAGCCAATCCGATTTAAGAAAATGTTCAGATTACATTTTTCTTTCCGAGATTTTCTCTACTCTGTAATAAATTTCGGGCACTAGCTCCTTTCTCTCGATCCCCAACCCATGTGATCATAGACCATGACCAAGCGCTAAGTCAAAAGGTGCTTACTCAGGCCTTCGGCTTCAGAAATTTTCAAAGCACAATACAACAATCCCTCGGAGTTTGGATTATCGAACTCACAAAGTAGGGCAGATATTCAGTTCACGTCTACCTAACATCTAACAACTGATAATTACTATGAAACCTCAGGTGTCTGAGTTCCAGGACTTCGGGTCTTTGCAACTTTGAAGATTTAGAGGATCTCGCATCCGCACATCCAAACTGTTAATATCCGAACATTTCCAATCACCTTAGGTGACATCATTATGTTACATCACTTAATGTTTTCTCAATTGCGGGGAGTATGTAATGATGGTTTAGAGTAACCTTCCTTTCATCCCGCAATTCTTCTAATGCTGGCACATAACCCCTCGGTGAAACAGTGGTTTGGATTGCAGGACCGCCTTGAATAATTAACTTCTATGTGACGTGGGTCCCCGCAATGACTTCTAGCCTTCAATCTTTATGTATCATGATCAATGCCAGTGTGGTTCCTCTGACCTTTAACTACGTTACATAACCTAGGGCCCCACTAACCTTTCTCATACAGGATGCCACATGGTGGAATACTAGCGGCTGATACGTGGCCCACGTGCTACATTATAAATGTCATTTCAATCTTCCATAGGTTCGAAACCCACTGACACGTGGCACACATCCTATGTGTCCATGTCACCTCCATGTGACGTCCTCATGACTCACCACTTCAGCTCTTCGAGAATTCAAAACTTCAAGCTTCGGGAGTTTCAACTCCCTTATGCTCACTTTTTCCCAAAGCGCCTTTGCCCAGAGTTCGCGTTCTACTGATCCGTGTCCTCCTTCATGATCAATGGTTATGAGTGAATTCCACACATCGGGCTACAAGAGTTTCAAACTCACAACACTTGCCTCCTCCTGAAATAATTCCACCTGAAGTACATGATCTCTTGACTCATTTCCTTCGCAACGGATGGTTGCGATCTACTTTGGGACTTCGACATTTTGTCACACTCCACACTTGAAATCTTCCGAAGTGATTTTCCTTTTCCTACCTGGACATGGATCTAACGGTCCACCCTCCTTCCAACAACAAATCTGATGACTGTTGTTTCTCCTCCTCTTGATCTTCGTTTCTTGAACCCCTTCTCCTTAGAGGTTTTCCTCGAAACTTGGTCAACTTTCAGAGCTATGCACACCTTGAAACAGATCTTCTCATCCCTTCATGAGTAAACTCAATATATTTCTCCCGAGCTTTTTGAGTCAAAGACTCTGTCGATGCACTCCTTGCATGCAGAGACACTATGAACCTTGAATTTTGTCCCTTTAGACAAAAATTCACTCTGAAATATTTATCTCATTAACCACTAAGATGGCCCATCCAGGCTCAATGTTGAAACCATGCTCTGATACCATATTGTAACATCCCCAACCCTCCAGAGACCGGGTAATGCCACTTTTGCGGAATATACACTTATATATAAATGACAAGTATTTTAATTCATTAAAATGCATGTCATTTATATATAAGTGTATATTCCATAGAAGTGGCATTACCCAGTCTTTGGAGGGCCAGGGATGTTAAAGATATACCATCCAGGTATTTCACCATGCATTACAGTATCTAGTTAAATGATTGTGCAATTCATCCAATGAGGGCACAAGTGTTATAGAGACGGTTTGTGTGGCCACTTGAGGTAGTCCGCATTTGGCCAATTCCTTCCAACCCATTAGAGATCTAGCTAAGACGCACCTCTTGAGCCACCTGTCATTATTTTCTGACGGTGGAATCTCCCAGAAAGAAGAAAATAGTCATTTCTTGAGGAAGCAGATTTAGGGTTCCAGGGGACATTCTAGAGAAGATTTGAGGAATCCCTTCTGACCCATTACAGAGGAGGCTAGGACGATCTTTTGAGTTATACATCATCATATTTCATTGGTGGAATCACTAGGGCACACTCATTGAGCCCAAGAGGTGCGCAAACCCCCAGGGGGTGACATCCAAAGCTTAAGAAGTCATATCTTCAGTCTGGAAGTCATCAGTATTAGCCTAGAGTCAAGGGCACATATTTTGAGACAGTTTCTAGCTCATTCTGATGGGTAAAGCCATCATGGAGAGTTTTTCTGGATTCTACAGTAGTTATCGTGAGCTACCAGATTGTTTTTTGTCAATATATTTGTGCATGTGCAGACCATCATTCATTATTATGATCACGGGTATTTCTTATCAGTTGATTTGTATTCCAGTGATGATCCATGAGATCTAACTAACTATTATCATATCTACTTCTAGTTATTATTGTATTTCTTTCTTTTTCTGCATTATATATATATATATATATATATATATATCAGTGAGTTGTGTTGTCCTTATTTCTCATGCATTGTCTTATACTACTAAAACACATAATAAATTGGAACACACATGCAAAAATCACCAAGCATGTTCACACATTAACCCAAACGCATTCAGAAACCCCTAGAGTATCAGATTTCAGTGGAAAAAACATAGTTCAACAATAGATATCTAGATCAACTAGATCATGGATATTTCATTAACACCACATTCACCAACTCAACATCCTCCACCTTATCACCGATGGTCATAATCTGATCTTCGATTTGTGTAATCTTCATAAAATAGTTCACAACCATGTCCTCATTGGATATCTTGACAACCTGAAACTAGTGCTTCAAATGCAACTTCCTTACAGTATTCCCATTCTAGAATAGACCTACCAGAGCATCATACATGTCCTTGGAAGATGTATTCTCAGCAATGTGAGGAATCAAGTGGTCCTTTATGGACTCTAGAAATAATCGCTTGGCCTTCACTTCCTTATTCTTTTGAGATGCCAATTCTTACAGATCATTAGGGGCTACAAACACACTCTCAACATACTCTCTGAGGTCATTCTCTTCTAACAGAAGGAGAACCTTCGCTTTCCAAGACCAAAAGTTGGTTTCCCCTTCCAACCTATCCTCAAGCTTCAACTTGTTCACCATGGTGACCTACTTGGAACAAGTGTTCTAGCCAACAAATGTGTCTCAAGATGATCCCATTCTCTTCAAATCCCAAGCTATGACACCATGTCAATTTTCACATGCAACTCTATGTGACTAATTTTCAAATGTGGAAATTATTTCCCAGTGAACTAACAATAAAACCCTAGTTGTTATCACATAACACTTTTACACTGAAAATTATTGATCGAAATTATATGCAGTGGAAACACAAAGGATTAGACATGAATCATAAAAACATATGAGACATAAATTTCAGTTATGTAACCTTGTTAACTTCAGAAATTTTGAGGGAAAAACCAACCCTCCCAACTAGTACAATATCAACAAATCCGAGGACAACCTTGTCTTCTCAGCCAATACCAATATCACCAACATATGAGGACAACCTTTTCCTCCAATAACCATACAAATAACAAAACCAAACCTGATCAATTTACTCGAAAATTCATCTTCCCACACGATCCATAATCGGATCTAGGAGCTTGATGGGGCTCACAAAGGCCTAAAATTCAAATTTCTTAGAATGGCTTCAAAACAGACATGTGCCTAGGCCTCGTCAATATGAAACCAACAAAACTTGAACTGGATCAAACAAACGTCGTATGCTCCTGATATCACGTTATGTTCTTTTTGCCAAATAGGCAAAAAAAAGGGTGACTGTACAGTCCCACGTGGAAGTTGACTGTATAGGTCGTATGTCTGTACAAATGAAGTTCCAAGAAAAATTGGAAGAATGACATGGCAGTTTGTATATATGATTTGGTAGGGGCATAGTGGACTACTGATGTGGCAGGTACAGGTGGACCAACCGAGAGGTGACATGTGTCACCACGAAAAGGGTGACACGTGGCACACCCATAAGATGACACATGGAAGGTGTGTTGACATGGTCGGTTGCTGACTGGGCATCATGTTGACTAGGAAGATGATAGACTTGGTCCAATATCTTTTTGACAAGTGGCATACAACGTGGGCGAATAGGGTGGTGCTACGTGGCCCAGACTTGGGCTGCCACATGGAACCCAATGGTTGGTCATTCGTTGGCTAAGGTTTATGAAAAAGGTTGAACTCTGTGAGGTTCAAACGCTAGACCTCACCACCAGGCTACGACTTGGTAGGGTTGGGCTAGCCAGCCTACCCACCTTTGGTTCTTAACAGCTATGGCATAAACTTTATATTTAAAGTTTATATGTGTTCTATTCGGGTGGAGTTAGGGTTGGGGCCTAGCCCCATCCCTCATCATAATCACACGACCGTGTAATATGACCAGTGCATTAATAGTTGGCGTGTGGGTATAATGGAATGGGCTCCATCCCCCGATGAAAAATATGCATGTGACCTCGTTTGATGTGACTAATCCCTCCATTTGCATTGTTCGCGCGGGAAATATGGCACTAGCCTTCGGTTTCGGCTACCCCTCCATGTCATCTGGTGGCCCATCGTTAGCGGCTACGGATTGACTCTGTGTTGTGCAGAAATTTAGGGTTATCCCTGGTCGATCGGGCTAACCCGCCGACCAAGGGATAAAACCATAGGCTTTGTTCGAGAGTTTATCCACCTAGTTGGCACATGCAGCTTTGGGACAGGGACACATGGGGTGCAATGTGACCAAGCACCGAGTTTTTAGGGCCAGCGCACGAAGGAGCTTAGCACTTGACCACATGGGGGAACCAATATGACCAAGAGAACGAAGACTAAGGATGTTTCACCCTATGTTTGTTATAAAGTGGGTTTCAACTTTATAATAGTGATTTATTATGGATTTTTATGCAGATTTGGGGGATTTTGCCCATTATTGGGAGATATCGTGCCCTTTTTAGGCCATTTCTTGGGAGGAAGCTGGGATATAGTTACCAACTCTAGATATATATAAACCGGGCCTTCTTGAGGCCATGGGTAGTGGTTCAGAATAGGTTTATGTTACCGGATTGTTGAGCCAAAGGTCATTGGTATGTAGGGAAGATATTGAGGAGCACACATTTGCGGGCCATATCTGGGAGCCTTGTTCATCTGATTTGGGTGTCGTTAGTTTTGATGGGTTCATCAGATCTGGTAGAACATGACCAATTCATTTTTGTAACCTTTTGGTACTATCATGATGTACTTGTAAAGCTTTGAACAAAAATAAGAAAATCCCACTAAGACAAGGCCTGAAGACGTAGGTGAGATTGTCGAACTCCGTTATCATATTTGTGTTATGGTTTGTTGTTGTTTATGCTTTAATTCATATCTTCACATGTGTATATGGCTGTGATAACTTCTCATTTCTTCTTCCTCCTTCTTTAAGCTTCCTTAATTGGTTAACGAACACATGCATAATAACTCAACCATAGTTGTGTAAAAGGTCTTTTCGGATAACCACAAATCTATTGTAGACCACCTATATGACCTGATGATGTCACATGTTACCCTCTATGGACCTTCTCCTTCCCAGAAAACTATGTATGTGATTCTCCTTACTACAACCCACGCACATATGTGCTTTTCTCCACTACAACCCACGTATATGTGATTGTGTCCACTGCAACCTATGTACATACGTGATTCTCCCTCCATCAACCCACGTACATACACACTTTGCCTTCCTGCAACTCACGTAAAAGTACAAAAAACACTTGTACGAAAACCTCTGTACAATTCACTCCCTATGAATTCTCTTCGTCTAGGCCATATTTTCCACCATGCAGAATTTCCCTTTGTTCAAAACACCAAGCCACCTAGCACAAGTGCAGACTCACTTATGTTAACTCTATTCTTCCACAATGAGCACATGTGACAATGACCTCTCTCCTTTATATACAAGTCCAGTGAGTGAGTTTAGGCACCCCTTCTAAACTCAACAATTAATTAGAATATTTTATTCGTCTTTGTGGGTGTGACACCCCATCACAAGCCCACAAAGCCCATCAACTTTCCCGTGAGGCCCTAGCCTCATTCTGATGCCAATTTCACTGAAGCAAAAGGATGATCTCATGCCAATGAAGTTTCCCACATGCCATACACCTTGGCCTCCTGTCAGAATACCTTTTGAAGCTACAATAAATAACATGTACTACATGCCAAAACTCTCTCTCTCTTTTTATCTAGAATTATCTAGAGCTCTGGTTTGAAACGCATTGCAAAAAACTCACTTAGATTACTATCCACACAATCTCTTATTGTCCTTGGTACCAAAGAATTAGAGAAACCATTCAACCTGAACTAACCACAAGGTTGAATAATACTTTTATGAACCTTGGCACTCCATATCCTTTTTTGATCCCTTTGCTCCGAGCTATGTGATATTCCAGTGCATATAAAGCCACAACACTCCTCTAGATTCATAATATTTATACCTGAAAGATATGATCAACAACCTTGTCAAATCACAATGGTTTGCAATCCATAATAGACTGCATCTCAGGATGCATTCACATATGTCTACAATGAATGTTGGATAGTTTAAAGGAAGGAAATGTAGTAGAATGGAGTCCACATCTACATATCAAACCTTCCTCTTATCAAAATTCTAGTGGAAATGACAAGGAGACAAAGGAGCCACAGATCAGTATGAAGGGATGACAAAGATCAAAGACTTTGTGTACATGTCATGACAGTAGTAGATGGAATGTCGAGGAGTCACCATCAACACCAACACCTCATATTTGCGGTCCAAGCGGCTTGGAAAATAATGGCAGAGACCTCTTTGTTCTAGGTTTGAAGCTAGGCCTTCACATTCTTCAAACATGTGTAACATGCATTAACTATATGAAAGAGCTAGCATTTTCTATTATGTTGGTATAAATGAGGTCACAGAGGCTTCTAGCTACATTGCACAAGGGATGCATGCATGCACCGACTATCGAGCTACATTGCACAAGGGATGCATGCATGCACCGACTATCGGGCTTCCCAATTTGCATTGTGTTGACATGCTAGAATGCATGTGCACCTAAATATATGGTAGGAAAGTGACAAGGGCTACATGCTTTAATATTTCTTAATAACGTTTATGTTCATCACAAGTGGGGATGCTGAACCTGCTATGTCCTTTCAATGTTTTGCAACTTATCTTTCATGGTATGGTTAATATTCGTTTAGTTAACAATCTAATGAAAAATTAGACTAAACCTTTATTTTTCCATTTTTGTCAATGATATCTTTTTTATTAGGCCTATAGGTGTCTCCCCTATTGGAATCGATGGATTAATAAACTATTTAATTACAAAATCTCATCTAATGGTTGGCAATTGAATATGCTGGAATATTCTTGTCATCGTCTCCAAATCAAAGAATGATATTTCCAACATAAACTCCCTTACATTTATGAATTCGTCAGTTTATCATTACCTTTTATTATTATTTCACTTGATTAAGCATTTACTATGGTGGCTTATGAATTGCCATAGAGCATAATTTTGCAAAATCAAACAAGATTACTTAATTAAATAACAGTGTGGAGATGTTAAATCCAGAAGGTCAAGAACCATGGGGAAATCACTTTGGACTTTTACCTGTGTGGGTACCAATAATGGGAGTGCTTGAGAATCAATAATGGGAGTGCTTGAGAATCCTCTGGATCTAGTGAGAAAGAAAAAGATGAATATGGACATAGACATAAAGATGTCTTTCAGGGTCTTCATCAAGATCACATTACTGATATGTATAAGAATCTTGAAAGAACACACGTACGTTTAATGTATTGATTACCATAATCTTCATTGGATTAAGCATTACCGATTCTTAATTTTCATCTCGATACAAGAATTTTCCAAAGGTTTTTACAATACTATATGCAATACAACAATGATGACGTGAAATCTATTTGGCCCAATGGAGAAGGTAGCAATTGATGGCAATGCAATAAGGAGGTTTTCCTTCTTTGTATCCGGTTTTCCTTCTTTGTCAATGGTGTCCATTTCCGGGTAAGTGACTTGTGGCCGTTTAATATTTGCAGTACTAGGGTTTTTGTAATAGGAAGGCCTGTCTCTGGCTAACATATAATGAATTTGATTTTTCCTTTTGAGTTTTTTCGGAGTTATGATTTCATGAATTCTGGATATAAAACCCTAGCTTTAACATATAAATCAACACATGTATAACTGAATGTATTTTATATTTAAATTCCTCCCACCGTTTCCTTAATCTTTTTTCTTATGCATATCTCACACCGAGCCTCTTAAAATGGTGGAATTTGTTCATGCAGGCGGTTGAAGTCTTTATTGTGAGCTATATGGGATTGCTGTGCCAGTTCATGTGCACAAGGATTATGTAGACACACATATACTCGGCGTGTTTCATGCAAGCCTTCAAGGAAATGAAAAAATTGATTGTAAAACCAATTGAAAACGTGAACAAGGGAATGGTTTCATAATGTAAAGCAGTTACATTTTTTTGATGTCAAGGAGTGTTTTGGAACATGGTGGATGTCTTATTTACCAATGTAATGTCTTAAAAACAATGATTACCAAGCTCCAAACAAAATACTATATAATGATATGAAATAATTAAGTATTTTTTTTTGTTTAGGGCCAACATAGCTGAGAACACACTCATAGTGCTTGCATGACTTCGCTGCCAAGTAAAAAAATAAAATTATTTAGAAATTATTTAGGGTTAAGGTTAAGGAAACATTACACTTAGAAAAAGATTAGGGTTAGGCTTAAAAATAAAATTATTTAGAGTTAAGGTTAAGGAAACATTACACTTAGAAAAAGATTAGGGTTAGGCTTAATACTTGGGTTATTAGCAAATAAAAAAGTATAAAGGGTTGATACTTAGCACATATTTTTTTAATGGTGTCAATATTAACTATACATTTCTATTTCTAACCAATATGAAATGTATAATATAGGTTTAATATTGAACATTTAAATTATTAATATTAAAACATTTAGTATTTTCTTCAATAATGTAGTTTGATGGTGGGTGGAGTGTGTGCACATGCTTGGAGTGTCCACTAGAATGGATGTTTCAAAAAATCCATACACAATTTGATTACGAAATTAAAAAATTAGCATTTAATACTTGATATAATGTTAATTAAATACTTGATTTTCTATTAATATATTTAAATGTTTATATATATATAAACATTCTTGATTTTCTTAAGAGGTCACAAGTTCAAATTCAAAGGGTGGTAGGGTATGTATACCTCCATAGACTTTACCAATCAAATCGTTGGGTGGAGGGGGGTCCCTTATCCCACAAACAAGGGAGTCTCATACACCAATTTGGTGTGGCTTGGCCGTGACCTTAAAAATAGATTATTATTATTATAAGTATTGAAATAAAAGAAATAAGTACTTAATACATAATGTATTAAGTACAACCAACCCTTGGTATGATAAAGAATGTAAAATTGCTAGGAAAGCCATTAGGGATGCTTCTAATGAGCCCTTAAAACTTGATAAGATCAATACGTACAAAACCCTAATTAAAAGGAAAAAGAGATACTATATCAATAAAAGGCAAGAGCAACTTTCACAACTATACAAGTTGGATCCTAAGAAGCTCTGGAGCCAAATTATAAAACACAATACAAAAGAAAATAATAGAATTCCCTTAATGGACTGGAATTCCTACCTTAAAAGTCTTTACGAGTTCCCTAATGCCATGGACACCATTCCTATTGTCCCTACAAACGAATAAGTNCTTTAAATGACATAGAGTTCAGGGTTAAGTGGCTCACAAATGGGAAAGCTAAGGACATTGAAGGCTACCAAGATGAAATTTTTAAAATCGGAGGGCCAATCCTTATCCCTCACATACACAAGCTCTTCAATTTAGCAGTCAAACAGGGCTTCCCAAAGCCTCATTGTTCCTATTTTTAAAAACGGGGATAAAAACATTCCCTCTAATTATAGGACCATTATGATTAGCCTGATTTTAGCCAAGCTTTATGGAATCATTTTGGAAAAGAAGATTAGCATTTGGCTAGAAAGTCATGGTAAAAGAGCTAAAGGCTGGGCCAGGCCGGATTCAGGAGATATCATTCAACTGTGGACCATCTTGTGACCTTTAGTATCATTGCAAAGGAGATATCATTCAACTGTGGACCATCTTGTGACCTTTAGTATCATTGCAAAGGAGTTCCGCAATACTAAAACCAATCTTTTTTGTTGTTTTGTTGACTTTAGAAAAGCTTTTAACATGGTTCCTAGGAAAAACCTTTAGAATAGGTTGGAAGAGATAAAAGTGTCTCTCGAGTTGAGGGCTTCTACAATAAGGATGTATGAGAGCTGGTCAAAAGAGATTAACTACAATATCAGAGTCAAACAAGATTGCCCCTTGTCCCCTACCTTTTTTGGCATATACATTGATAAATTAGAAGAATGCTTGGAAAAAACAGATTGTGTCCGCCCTACTCTCACTGGTATAGTCATCAATCTTCTTCTTTATGCCAATGATATCATTCTTATGGAAAGGGCTTGACATTGAGCACCTTGAATGCCAAGTGTTGAGGATTCCAACCGCTAGTGTACGTGTGACACACCGCGACTCCCTCTCCACTGCTGCCATCTTCGCCCTTGAGGGACACCCGTGCTGTGGTGATGTGCTGAGATTCATGGCAATAGTAGACAACGTATGCATATGTCTCGCTGTGACAAACCACTGCCTTTGAACCGGATTTGCTTTGGAATGAAATCCCAGTGATAGTATATTTCTGAGACTCGAGCTTGCAGGGTACATTCGTCTCTAACACATTCAGACTACTGGTCCCCAGCGTAGATGTGGCGTAATCAATCATGGATTCCAACGATGTCGCGCAATATCTTCTCTCCCCACTATTTGCAGGACCTTCACACCCTTTTAAAGTCTGCTTCATAGCAAGAGCCGTGTCGGATCCCTGGGATATATCGAGCTTCTCCAAGGCTACGGACAATTTATCAGAGAATGGAATAGCTTCGGCCAAACGACGCGGAAGGAAGAATACTCTACTGGCCGGGCTTGATCTCTTGAGCAGTGTACTGTAGAGCGTCAATTTTGTTCGAGTGTGTTATAGTCGACAGGAAAGGGTCGGCTATGATGTCAGCGTCGTCTGTCGCGGAACCGTAATGACTCTGTGAGAGCTGACTGGCCACGCTATCTGGCCCTCCTTTGCGGCCAAGTTTAGGTGTAGGGTCAGATTCTCCCATAGAAACTTTCTTACCCTCCCTTATCGCGTCGAGCAGCTCCGACGTGACGAGCAGCTCCGACGTCTTCTCGGATGACAAAGGGGAGATGAGTACCCGCAGAGTATCGGGAATGGGTGTCGTTGGCAGGTTGAGATGCCAGTAACTGAGTGTCGGAGAGGTAGAAGGCTTGGCGTGCATTGCTTCACTGCCCACTACGACATACTGACATCAAAATGAGATAGTCACACTATCTCCCTCCGTCATTTCACTTCTTTTTCAAAATGAGATAGTCACACTATCTCCCTTCCTCATTTCAATCATTTCACATTCTAAATTCCTAAAAATTGGAGAGAAAAAACTACCTTCTTATCCAAGACTCACGTGGTTAATCCCCTTCAACAACTTGCTACACTCTAGATATCAGCCCTAGCTATCTCAGTCACGTGGGTACCCGCCCTAGATATCAGATATCCGACCTAGATATGAAATATCTTTGTCTTATGTCAACTATTTCCTTTTAAAGTAAATATCATAGCTGCATAGGAACCGTTCCCTCGAAATTTTTAATATCTCCTAAACTTGTTTCTGAAATTCTGGGAGGTTGGGAATTCTTTTGAGAACTTGGAAGCTTCAACATCAAAAAATGGGAGCCTGGGAACCATTTTCCTAAAAAAATAGTTTTAAATTAGAATTGTATTAAATTAAAATGTAAATATATTTATTCCATTATTACAGATACATAATTTCTCACAAATATTTTCATTATATTTATTCAAAATATCACTATAAAACTAAGACTAAACTACAGGTAAATATTATTTCAAAAATTAGTTAAGTAAAAAAACTTAATAATAGTCACTTTATTGTTGGATATGAAAAACTTTTAATGCATGCATGTTTTCCTTCAAACCCAAATTAAACATGAAAGTCTAATAAATCAATACCTTATCCATGGCAAGCATTTTATTGGATAAGGTATTGATTTATTGGATTTTCATATTAGAAGAGTAGTACTATTTTGTTTTTTTCAATAAAACAAGATTAATGCTTCAACTTTACAAAGATGTTTAAAGTTTATATATATAAAGTTTAATTTTAATAAGATGTTAAAATTGTATATATGTATTTTCAATTTTGTTTCTCATTTTCTA
This sequence comes from Picea mariana, assembly GCA_032191745.1. NCBI lineage: Eukaryota > Viridiplantae > Streptophyta > Pinopsida > Pinales > Pinaceae > Picea > Picea mariana. Next base: position 89,396 of record JASDQU010370424.1, on the reverse strand, counting down.
ATATAATATTTATGAATATTAAAGTTTTAGTATTGTGTTAAACATATTCATATAATTATTAGCACAAATTAAATTAATAATTTCAATATTGTAGTTGTTGCAATAGGAGAAACATAGTCCTCCATTGACCTTCAATTTTATTCAAATAAGATTAAAATGTATCAATATCTCTATACATTGTAATCTAAAATATCATGATAATCTAAAATATTTTTTATATTTTTAATATATATTATTCTCGTTCCCAACTTCACATTTCCTCTAAATTTGAGAGAAACTTCTACTCGTTCCCAATGTTTCCACGTTTCCGAAACTCGTGCAACATAGATAAATACATATGTTTTCCTTTTTATCTTCGTTTAAAAATATTTATTTATCCAAAATCTTATCATATTCATCTTTGTTCTTTATTGAGCAATTTAATTTATTTGCGGTAATGAATGTGATATCAAGGAATCAAATAAGCAATCTAAATTGATTTCGATAAAAATAAGGAAAATGCAATTTTATGAAGGTGATATTTCACAACATTGCCACACAATCAAAACTTTACAATTAAAAAATTAATACTCCTAGAAAAACTCCACACAAAGCATATAGCGATATTTTCATGATCTAGTTTTACTCCACACATTACCAATATGCTTGGATGTAGGAACACTAGCTAAATATAAACAAAGATGTTTATGTAATTCAATGTTTAGTGATAATTAATGGGAACAAATATGTATGTTTATGTAATTTAATGTTTTGTGATATTTAATAGGAACGATGAGTATAAATCTTAATTTATAAATAATAATAAAAATGGTTGTAATATAGAGATAACATCTTAAATGAGTATAAATTTTAATTTATAATATAATAATAAGAAATAGTTGTAATTCAAAGGTAACATTTTAATTATTGTTATTAATGACATATTAATAGTTTAATATAATGATAATAAGTTTTAGTGCTTGTAGAAGTTAAAGTTATTATTTTACACTAACAAGACAATTTTAATAGGAAAAGGTGGCGACCAGATGATCAAAAGGTCAAGACCATTATCAAAAACATGTCTAGAAGAAGTCATGAAAGAGAAAAGATAGACTTAGTCATTGAATTCCAAATGGGAGGTAATCCAATGGAGGAGCATGGGACTATCATTAGAAGTATCCTTGTAGAATATCATATCACCTCGATAGAATGTACTTTACAAAGCAATCATGGGTGTTTAGTATCAATCTTTAGGTAAGACTTCGACTAGAAATAATCCTAAAAGATCCATCAAAGGTGAAATCTTGATGCAAGTAGTTGAGATGAGGGTAGGAACCTAATAAGGATGCATGGAGACTATCTTAGAAAACTAGGAGTAGAAAGGATATAAGATAGGATAGGAAGAGATGTATGGGATTTTCTTATGTTATTGTTGTTTTAGGGATGAAGAGCCAATATTTTGCGGTTCTCTATTTGAAGTGAAAATGATCTTTGTAATATGGTGGGGATCATAATTATAAGGAAGTATAAGGGTTTTTTTTGTAGACTAATAAGATCAACATTGTCATTTCTTGGAATGTGTTCTCTTTTGTCTAGCTGAATTCTAGTTAATGTTATAGATCATGCTAACGAATTGTGTGACTAAATGTGTATGCTTCATGAATGATAAGCTCAATTTGGGGTAAACTAAGACAATGAATATATTTATAGTCAACATTTGTGGGGCATTCCAACTTACAATATTTGCACCATAGTACAAGTAAACATATTGCTAAAAATATCAATATAGGAAGCCTTAACAGACAAATTTTAATATCAATAATGAGGAGAAATCATGAAATAAAGGAATCATAGGATTTTCAGTGTACATGACACAAAAATGTAACCATAAAAATTTCCAACCTGTTGTCAATTTCAGCACACAGAACAAGATCAGGAAGAAGAAAGGAAAGGACTACTGATACAAAGAAACCCTACAATATAACCTAAGTGGGCCAGATCCTCAGAAGGAATGCCAAAACCCTATTCTTCCTTAACTCAACATGGAAAGTAGCACATGAATCAAACCAAGAAAGCAATGGGAAATTTGCAAGGGAACACTATGATGACCAACATCGTGGTGGCATTAGAGATGTGAAAGGAATGGAGCCTTTAAGACATGGATAGAGGTCACCGAGAAATTCTTGGATGTTTATCCATACCCAAAAGAAAAAGCATCCGCATTCACATAGTTCAAGGAAATTAAACATCGGAGGTATATAAAAGATCAACTAGCGTTGAGAATGCAATGCAAACCAAGTCATCAATTGAAAGTGCCATTTAAATATCCTACATGACAACTCTTGATCGAAGGAGTAAAGAGCATAAAGGAGCATGAAATTTGACTGGACTTCCACACCGACTGAATATCAGAGCTGGGTGATAGAAGAAGGAAATTGATCGACCTCGTCGATGGAGCTAGATTGACTGAGTCAATTAGGACCATAGTATTTTGCAAATATTGATGAGCTCAATTATTATTTTCGCATGGTATCCTAGTTAGTGAAGACTTCATGCGCATATGGAGACTTGTGTATTCCTAGGGAGAATTCCGTGAATTGACTTTATGGTTGAGCCAATGAAGTCGAAGACTATGTAATTTAGTTGAAAAAATGAAAAAACGTGAAATACATATGTTGTAATTGAGTCTGTCGCACTTAATTGAGTCAATATTTAATGTAAAATGTAAGTCATAAATGAATTTTAAAGAAAGGAGGGGGTTAAACATGCATCTTCTTTGAAGGAAGGTGATCCCCTCCACCATTGTAATATGATTAATATCTATGAAATGATAATATAGAAAATTGCCCAAAGAATGTGTGTTGGAATGATCTTGTTGCACAATGATTAATATCATGTGATTATGTTTAGCTTGTTCACACCCTCATCATGAGTTTCACATATAATAAGTCACATTATTGACATCATTGAATTAGAAAGATTTCTTCATATTTTCTCTAACCTTTTTGTTTAAAGGTGGAATTTATTACCATTGTAAAAGTTATCATGGATTATGTTAAATGATGCACCCTTTGTGTGCCCTATTAATTGTACATTGTGTGTATCAAAATTGTTAATTTGAGTAGAAACTTAGTGAACATCGATTAAATAGTAGATGAGATTGTTATAAATGTGTATTGCATAAGTAGGAATTGATGTAGTGTATGTGCATATATGTGAACATTGATTAAATGGTAGATGGGATTGCTATATATGTGTACTGGATAAGTAGGAATTGATGTAATGTATGTGCATATATGTGATATGATGAAATGAAAATTAGAGTCATGTTTACTAGATATGGGGTGATTATTGGAGTAGGTATCTTCAAGTCCTCAGAATAGTTTCCAGTCCCAAGACCTTAAATGATCAAAATCAATCAGAAGAATCTTGGATTACGAGCGCTTATTATGTGTCTTGAAGGTCCTAACCCTGTTGGTGTAGGATGTTGGGTGGTTAGATGATGTTAGTTTCATTTTTGTTAATGTGACTTATGTTATTGGACTTGCTTGTAAATTGTGAAATTTAAATTGCTATATGCTATTCCGATGTCACTAATAATTATTGAATATTTTATAGGTTTTACATTATTTTATTTCATGGTAAATTGTTGAAATGTTGGGCATTCAGCTTCATCAACCGATCTTCATCTGCTGTGAGAACGATAGCACTCTTAAATTCTACAAAGATCCAGTTCATAGGTAGTGGAGGAAGCACATCGAGATCCACATGTACTACATTTGGGACTTAGTACACGAGCGGATCATTGACCTGTAGTTTTTTCCTTTTGGCAGAACAAACTGCAAACATCTTTACCAAGAACTTCAATGAGAAAAAGTTTCATTCTTTTCGTAGTCGTCTTGGAGTAAAGGACACAGTTACCTAGCAACTGTCAGTTCTTCTTTTTTACATACATTGTACTTTGAGGGGGGGTTTCTCCCATGAGGTTTTCCCTCTTTCCTTGTTTTATTTCAGTGTATCTTTTGTATTTGGGTACCTAATATGGCCTCGTTGTCGGGACCCATTATTTATTTTCATCATAGCTNGGGGGGGGGGGAGTGTTGGAGTATTTCACACACACCTAGCATTTATTTTTCCTAAGGTTTTCCCTATGTTCATTAGTCATTATCCAATCTCCTAAATTTTAGGGAGCATATTCCTCTAGGAGAATATTCTCTTCAATTTTGACTTCATTTTGATCAGTTGAGTGGAGTCTAGATGCTACATTAGGATTATCACCATGAAACATTTGGATCATCACAAACTAATGTGCATTTTCCTTGGGATCATCACCAGAATAACGCATTACTCATGATTCACTTGTCTCCTCCTCAATCCACTCAGTTTTAGTCAATTAACCCAACACTGAGAGACTAGTTAACTCAGACTAGGCGACATTTCACTCTCGTAACTTCTTGAGAGACTAGACTAGGTGCAAGTTTTCTCCCGTAACAGTTGGTGTCTGTCTAGAAATTACTCTAGAACACCAATATCGTGCATTGGATTCTCCTCCAATGCCAATTAGTTGATTTATACAGAGTATATCATCTGTAAATTATCATTCATTCATTTGGTTAACGGGAATTCTTCCATTATTTCTCTCTTCCTTCTCTTTTCTTCTATTTTCTCTGCATCTATGTATGTCAATTCCTAGCTAGATATATTATGTGCAGGTTCAACACATTTACATAAACTTAGTGAACATTGATTAAATAGTTGATGTGATTGTTATAAATGTGTACTGAATAAGTAGGAATTGATGTACTGCATGCGCATAGATGTGAACATTGATTAAATGGTAGATGAGATTGTTATAAATGTGTACTAAATAAGTAGGAATGGATGTAATGTATGTGCATAGATGTGATACAATGAAATAAAAATTAGAGGCATGTTTAGTAGAAATGGGGTGATTATTAGAGTAGATATCTTCAAGTCCTCAGAACAGTTTCTAGTCGTGAGACCTTAAATGGTCAAAATCAATTGGAAGAATCCCTCATCAATCGTGAGACTTGTTATTTGTGCAACTTGAATATCTTAGTAAAAAAAAATGACACATTTCGAGGTTAAGCAAGATTGGCATTACAATGAACTTTACTTGATGTTGTAGTGTGATGAACATAACTTGATGTAGAAATGTGATCAACATAACCCAATGTCACAATGTGACAAACATATCGTGATGTCATAACATGACAACCATAACCTGAACCAATGTCAACAATGGCCAACCATACTTAACCATAGACAACTATAGTCAAGTATAGTATTTTGTAGTAAGCTATACTTAGCCATGGTCAACCATAGTCTATCATAGTCAGCTATAGTTAAACATGGACAATCATGGTCAACTATATGTCAACCATAATAAACCTCGATCGACCATAACTTAGCCATAATCAACCATGGTCAACCATACTCAACCATGGTATACTAATCCTCCCTGTAAATGTTGGTTGTAACTAGCACAACCACATTATTAAAAGTGGTTGATATACACCAATCGATGCCATTTACCACCCTTCAAGAATTAATGACACTGGTCCACATATATCAACCACTTTTAATAATGTGGTTATGTCATTTTATTTACAAATGTACCTATAAATTATTTTTCATTTAGGAATATACTAAATAAATAATATGTACAAATGTACCTATAAATTATAATTCTTTTAATCGCTATATTAAATTAAACTCTTCCTTTAAATTTGTTTTTCAAAATTGCTTTAATTTTAAGTTTATCAGTTAATAAGTTTAATTTTTTTATTCTTTTAATCCCTATACTAAATTAAACTCTTCCTTTAAATTTGTTTTTCAAAATTGCTTTAATTTTAAGTTTATTAGTTAATAAGTTTAATTTTTTTATTATTTATTAATTTTAGTTTGTAAAATTGAGGTAAATAAATAATTTATCTTAAAGAGTCATACAAAATAATTACGTCGAAGGCGTTCTATATGGGGAGGTTTTGCTGGAGCCTTTCGTCGTCTGTCCGTGACATATTAAGACATGCCACGTGATTTTATCCACAACAAATAAAAACTGCCATGTGTGTCATATCATTTAGTGTTGAATGCAGAGGTGGTGGAGGCATATGGGCCAGGGTGATTGAGGTGGTGGATAAGGTATGGAGGCATCTGGGCCATCATGATCGAGGTGATAGAGAAGGTATAATATCTCTCTCTCTCTATATATATGCACTCCAATACTTTTCATTAGAATCTTTCCACAGTTTCTTTGCGCTTCTGAGAGACGACAAACTGTCATGGAGTGAGAACAAGAAGAGATTGGTCAAGAGGATGGAATAGAGGGAGGTCGTCCTGGAGGAGAATGGTCTGCCTACCCCCAAGTTTTCTTCACCTCCGCTCAAGAGCAAATGCTCGTAGAGGCTGGATATTCCATTCAAATCGTTGGTCCTAGATGCACTGCGCGCCTCTGTGCAGAAGTGGATGTAGGTCAATGTGGAGGGTTTTCGTTATGTGATTTCATGCAAAAATGGTTGGCGAGAATTCCTAGAGGATACCCACAAGGCCATTGTGAATGTTCTTGGTGATTTCAAATGGGCCTTCTTTTGTGTCTTTGATGGTCATGGCGGTTAGGGGCAACTCAAAATTGGAATGAAACAAATTAACAAATTACAGCACTATGGACTCCAATCAAATGCAATTAATGTATGAGCTCTAAAAGAGTAGATACGTCTCAGTTGTACTAATTCCAATGAAATGCATAATACCTTCAAAATAGTATCAAGCTGAACTAATTTACTACCAGTAACAAAACTGAAGCTTAAATAGGCTACAATCTAATATCTCTTCAAGTTTTCTTTAAATCGTAAATGCTACAATCTAATATCTCTTCATTCCACTTTTCAAGAACGTTGTGTATTCAACTTTTCTACAACACCGCCGCTTACATGGGCCGTTGCCCACCTTAGATATCTCATTCAACTTTTTTCTTAAACAATTTTTACCTCTTTTGATTATATATTTAATTTAGATATGATTTTTAATTATATATAAATTCAAAAATATATTATTTTAATTAAATATTTATTAATTGTTAATAATAATTTAATTATTTTTTAATATATATAAATCCAAAAAATAAAACACTTCAATTTTTTAAAATACTATACTCTAATTTATCCCTCATTTAACTTTTCTTTTTCAAAATGAGATAATCACACTATCTCCCTCCCTCATTTCAATCATTTCACATTTTAAATTCCTAAAAATTAGAGAGAAAAACTGACCCTCATATCCAAGACTCACGTGGTTAATCCCCTTCGACAACTTGCTACACTCTAGATGTCGGCCCTGGCTATCTCTTTTTTTTCCAGACAAGAAAATTGCTTTTTATATTAGTTAATATAAAATATACAACTCTGATTCACTTCTTACAATAGGAGTTGATCATTATATCAAACCGAGGCAACCATTACAAACTGGAAAAAAAAACTATTCTTCAAAACAACATACAACGACTATATGCTGAGGACATAAAAAACGATACCCAAGAGAAAATATCCATAACAGTAGAAGACATAAAGGCTCTAATCAAGACATCTGACAGCATACAAAAGAGATATTAGAAAACATGGATGGATCTACTAAGGCCTGGTTCATTATCAACCCACTGAGTGTAAACAATCTTTCCGGAGTGATCTCGATCCTTGAGCGCTCTTTTGGAAAGAGCATATGCTACCTTATTGAAGTGTTGATAGGTATGCTGAAAAGATAGACTGGTTAAATAAATACAAAGCCTCTTTATACGATCCTTCCACCCTTCCAGCACAATGCTATGGAGACTGCCCCTGTCATTGCACCAATCGATGACCAAATTTGAGTCCCCAATGATTTGTAGACACCGAATGTTGAAATTTTTTGATAAATAAAGAGTGGACCAGACTCCTAACAACTCGACCCTATTGTTGGTACCTACACCAGTATTGAAAGTCCATTTAATAACATAGTTATGATTGTAACAAATGATTCCACCAGTACCACTATTTTGACCATTCTCAGTAGTTGCACCATCAAACCATCCCACATTCTCTTGACGCCGAGGTGGAGCCCCGATAAGGGAGGTGGAAAATTGCACATGTGTTTCCTTACTAGCATTATAACACAACATCACTTTCGAAACTACCATCTGTGGGATGGTCGATCCAAAATCAAAGAAAAGTTTGTTTCTTTCTAACCATATGAACCAACACAAAGTTGTTGAGAGAGTAATGTAGGAATGATGTTGGTCATCAAATAAAGTGAGACAATCTTCAACAGATTGACCTACCTAAGTCAACTTAGTATTGAGGATTATTGCTAATAAAAACCAGACCTATCGAGTGAAAGGGCAGGAGACAAACAAATGGGAAATTGTCTCCTGATTACATCTATACAATATGCAATAACTCGTGCCTTCCCATCCACGAGCTAGCAGGACATCCCAAGTAAGAATTTTATTTTTAAGGACCAACAAAAAAAACAGTTTCAGTTTTAGAGGCAGATGCCATTTCCAAAGCTTATAAACTTAATCCCTGGAAACTGGAGCCCAGAAACTATCAGACAATGCTCTATATAATTTGTTGACAACTGGGTAACTCGAACCGTCACTGCAAGACCATCTTAAATCTTCCTCAAAAGGATCTAAGAGGATACCCATGCTAGCTAGCGCCCTTCTGTAATGTTCCAATTCCTGTGCTAGATCACCGAGTAAACCAATCTGATTTTCATATTTCCAATACGAGGTTTGAGTCAGAGGCATGGTAGAGTTCTTTTCTTGATAAAGGAAAGTAATCCCACATTGATTTAGGGTAGTTATTAGAGCTTGCGATAGAAAATAAAATGATCCTAAACCCATAATTTGATCCCTACCATCCTGAATAGACACCCCATTACCCGCCTTCCAACAGAGCCAATGATCTAAGAGTGGCTTCATTTTTAATAGGTTTCTCCCAATGAGATTGGTCTCCCTCTGTATACTCCCTCTAAAATATTACTCCTCCTAAGTCTACTTACACCCTCTGAAACCCGACTCCCTCTAAATTTGTACAAACTTTGGAGCCATCTACTCTCTCTGAACCTTATGACCTCCTTTGAAGTGTAATCTCATATGAACTCTCTTGGGAGGTTGACCCTCCCTACTGGATCTTGAGGGTTGAATCCATATGAACTTTAGATCCCTCTGAGTTGGAAATACTGGTGGGGCCACCTGCCTTACCACTATTGGAACTACATGTCTCACTATTGGAGTAGCCACCTGCTCCTCCTCATCTATCTCTTTGCTCTTGCTAGTCACAACACACATATACTTGCACAAACAACACCTATCCATATCAAAAAAATATATGGTACCCCTTATTCTTAATCTCCGAGACTAAGAGAAAACTCCTCCTGTGTTCTGTCACCCATAACAAATTTGACACCCTCAACACTTCTCCCAACTCAATTCTGAATGATACGATACTAGATCCTCGTATTACATGTTTGGTTCCCATACCAAGATCCACACACAAGTCTAAGTGAGTCTCTCTAAAGATTTCAAATAACTTTCTATCACCTGTCATATGAAAATATGCTCTAGTATCCACCAAACAGGTTCCCCTGCTAGAGACTATACCTAAAAGGGTGGAGATCAACAATATCTCCCTCTAGAACCTATCTGCAACCTCATCAACCTTTGTTGATGATAATTTATTTCTTAATCCCATTCCCCTATAGTGTGGACACTGTGAATCATAGTTCCCAAAGTCATGACACTCAAAACATATGATCTTGCTAATATCCTTCTTCCATTTTGACTTTGGAGATGCTTCTCTCTCAGGAGAATCCCTTCTTCCTCGATAATTTTTTATGCTCGAAGAACCTCTTCTTCCCTTCCTAGTGCGGGATGTAAGGGCCTAGTTCTCATCACTTCTACTCTTCACCTTACCATCTATATCATCCATGGATACTAACCGATTCTCCTCCTAGATACAATTTGTCTATAGTATATCAAAGTATAGTAACTTATCTCATGCACAGATCCCCTGCATAAATGGTTCCCAGGACCTGGGAAGACCTCTCAACTGTAATGTCCCCATTTTGGGACATTATAACATTATAGAGTGTTATGCCTACCAGAGTAGCCAAATAGGGGTAACATAGAGTTTAGAAGATATTGAGGGGTTTTACTGGGCTTGAATTTCTTCATTCATCATCAGGATCCATTCTGCACAGCTTGGCATTGGTTCCATTGCATTCCAACGATTTTCATAATTTTGATTTATTACGGGTCATATCTTAATTAGATTCACTACGAAGGTCATAATGGGAAAATTGCTTGGAGAAACCTCTCAGTGTAATAGCTCATCAGAATCGAGAGGAAGAGAAGTACATGATAAGATGATGAGAAGTGACTTTCACTGGTCGGAGAAGCCATAAGGATGGATAAATCACTTTTTAGAGGTAAAATGGTTAATTAATTAATTAATTAAGTGATTTAATCAAGGAATAATAAAATAAAGTAAAATT
>JASDQU010370424.1:13628-32732 GCA_032191745.1 Picea mariana | reverse complement strand
AAGAAGTAGAGTATTTGGGCCATATTGTTTCAAGGGAAGGGGTTAAGGTGGACTGACGGATGCTCAAATTGACATCTTTGTAGCACTCATACAATAATTTTCTGTACACCCTTTTCCCATTTCCATTCCATCTTAATTCCCTTTTCATTCACAATAATGCATTTTTTGTCAAGGTATAATTATCCTCTTAACATGCCATTTCAATACTTATTCTTATGCATTTTTAGAATATTATCACCTTTATTTGATAATAGTGGTATACAAGAAGAATGCTACACATGTACCTTTTGAATGCAAGAGTTGCAACTCCTGAGTATGAGATGTTGCAAGTCTTTGCTCAAGCGTAGCTGTTGCAACTCTGGGTTGTTGACACCATTGTTGTGTCTCTCACTACAGGACCATTGTTGCAACTCTTTGTGTTGCAACTCTCATTGTTGTTGCAACTCTTGCCTCACAGTTGTTGCAACTCTGAGATGGATGTTGTAACTCCAGGTCCACTACAACAACACAATAGTCAACCACACATGTTGTCATTAAGGGATTGGCCAGGAAGTCAAACAACCAATTCCTTCACAAATGAAAATGGAAAAGGAAATTGGGCACCCAAAAAGGAATGAATGACTTAGTCACCACTTTCCATATGACCCGATTAAGTCAACATATGCCCAATCTTTGATATCTTTTGGAGAAAATGATGTAATGAGATGAAACAATGAATGGTTGGAAGAGGAGAGAGATTACTAGATGGATGTAACAAATTATTGGTCATTCGAGGAGGGAATGGATGCCTGTGTGCATGATATTGATGGCAGTTTAGAAATAATTGTCCACAACTGAGAATCCTTGGAGTTTCCAGAAGGGAGATTTCCTTACTAGTAGCACTAGAGATTTGGAGAGAAATGGAACAACCTAAGGGACTGCATGGCAGAGAAAGGGGTTAATTTATTTTGTTTGTGCAGGCTGAAGGGGAAACAAAGATTGAAATTATGATTGTTGAGTGGTTGGGAAAACCTGAGATCTAGTTAGATAACTGGTGTGCTTTTAGATTTGTCCTAGGAACCGTCCTTGTGGATTCATATCCCTGGCTCGGGGGTGACCTACTATTGAGAGTAAATGAACAACAATGTCTATGGTTGGGAGGAACATCCTTGTTCTGTAGCCATTTGGTGAATGTTTACTTGAAAATATAAGTGCTCTATGTGTTTTCTATATAATGTATTGATCCGTAGGATCTTTTAATGACTTATGGTTGAGTTTTAATTTTGCATGCGTTAATTAACCATTTGAGAAAACTTAGTGAAGAATGAGGAAAGAAGAGGAATTATAACAGCCATATACATATGTGCAGATCTGAAATGAAATAAAAGACAGCAAACCATAACACGCAGATTGATAACAGAGTTTAGCACAACTTTGCCTACGTCTCCGGGCCTTTTCTCTGTGGGAGAGGCTTCTTTATTTCTGTTCAAATGCTCAAAAGTACATCACTGCAATGCCAAATGGCTACAATACTGATCTGGTCATGTTCTTCCAGATATCTAGAACGCTGCAAAGAAAACGACACGCAAAATGGACGTCCGGAGCTCCCAGAAATGGTCCGACAACGTCTCCTCCTCAAAAGATTCTCTGCATCAAAAATGGATTTTTCTTGGTTTCCCTTCGGTATAACTCTATTCTGATTGCTCCAATGGCTTCAGAGCGTCCAAAAACCTCTATCTGGGCTCTTTTGGCACATCAATCGGTCGAAAAACGAAAAAGTTAGGCCTCCTGGAAGTCTTTCCCTTCACTCTTGTTGTCTCTGCATCTACAAATTGCACCCTTCTAAAATGAACCTGGCACACATGAATTTTAAAGCGTGAAAACCTAGCATCGGGTGCAACTGTTCCAACGGTGCAAACCGTAGGACGGTTAAGGCCACGCCAACCCCTAACCGCCTAGCACCAGGGCGTATGAAGGTCATGTGACCTCGCGCGTGGGCAAAAAGGGCTTAAACACATAACCGTTTAACTCCCGTGCTCCCGGTTGGTCATATGGCATAATACATGGGACCAAATGCTATGTTAAAAACCCCACGCACACACAATGGTTCAGGGTATTATATATGGCACGGTCATATATACCATCAAATGACCGCGGGTTATACATTTAAATACATCGCGTGCCATATTATCGGAGGCATGGTCGTATGTAAAGGCATAAAACCGTGGGTTGGGGCTAAGCCCTGGCCCGACCCCACGCCATTTAAAACAAAAGTCAACATTAAATATTTTACAAGTCATATATCCAACAAGGAACAAGCTGTGGTACAATGGTCGAGCAGATTTGTGAAAGATTTACATGGTGGGGAGGTCTGGGGGTCGAACCCCATGGCCTCCATAAAATTTTAATAAACAAACCAAACACCAACAACCAATAAAGGGGTGCCACATGGCAGCCCATGATTGGGCCACGTGGCACCATAACATTTGTCAAGAAATTTCCACGTGTCGTCAACTGATTCGACCAACTACTAGCCAATCAAACTGCCACATAACTTTTGCCACATCATCGTATGGATTCTGCCACGTCATCTGTACGGCCTCTGCCACGTCAGCCTATACGGACTGCCCAGTCAACATTTTTTTTGCCTATTTGACTTTTCGGACAGGACGCGATATCTTCTCCATATGGAGCCCATTTGACAAAGTAAATATACCACTGGAATCAGGAAGACAAGATGGACGCAATGGCACTGGTTTCGTCACATTCCGAGCACTTTCATTTTTGAGCATTTTTCAAGCCCTGTCAGGCTTCTGGATCCGATTTCGGATCATGTATATTCCACTGTGTATTTATTATTATCTATGAAATTCATACTTATCATATGCATGCTTGTTGATTATTGTTGTGGATGGCATATTATTCATTTGATTCATGATGTGGCATAAATCTTTATTATTGCATGTGTTTCTTTCATGCTTCTTTATTAATTAACTGTTATCAGAATTCAAAATTGGTTCTAGAATGCAATTTTTGAAGTAGCATGGCCATCTCATGGGTGGCTGGGTACATTACAAGTTTAGTGTCATTGTCGGGGACAGTTTAAGAAAGTTTATTTTCCCTCCATAGAACAACAAATAACCTACTCCTTGGTGGTAAACAAGATCAGGCCGGCTAAAATCGTTCATCTTATGACTCCACAATTGTAATCATGACATCTATAAGGATAAATACTAGAGAAAATATAGATTCAAAGAAAGTTTTAGCACTGTCAAATACAGAAAAATTATTATCTCAGAAGAACATTTGTCAAATACAAGATTCATCTTCTACATGTAAATATTCTTCAAATAATCCAAAATTAAAATAAACAATTCCATTGATTTCTATTAAAGAATCATCTCCTACTTCTTATAATAAAGGAAAGTATTATATTAGTCCAAAACTATCTATATAGGCTTCTCCTAAAAATTTCCCAAAGGTTTCTCCTTGGAATTTTCCTAAGGATTCTCCTATAATCTCTCCAATAAATTTTCCCAATGCTCCTTTTGAAGAAGAAGAGTCTTTTAAAACCCTTTCCAACCCTCTAACTCCTGAAATTTTAAATTTATTGCTTGAAAATCTAATGGCTAGTAATGTTCCTCAACAACCCTCACAATAACATAAACCACCTCCACCAAGAGTTTTCAATAAAGAAACTACAAGATATGCTCTTCTTAATCTTCCTATAAATTTGAATAATTTTCCAAAAAATTATCTTAAACTATTGATATTTAATCAAATCTGTTTTCTTTAGGAAAAGTTGGGATTAGAATTGATTCATGAGATCGAGAGAATAGAAAACAAAAAGAACAATTTGGTAAATCTGTTTTAAATAAAGGAAATCAAAATGATTAAATTGAAGAAATTACCTTAATAATTAAAGATATGTCTAATAAACTAGCTAGGATGAAAACTCAAAGGAGGAGACCTGATAATAGGAGTCCAAATTTATTTAGAAGACCTTGTAATCCTCCTCAACTTTTACAAAGAGAAAAAATGAAGTGAAGATCAACCAATAGAATCACCTTTAAGGAATGAAAATATGGTTGATGACTTTGTTGAGGAAGAATTTGAAGAACCCGATGAAGAAGTAAATATGATTGAAGGTGACACTTCTTATATACATTTGACTCAAGATGAATATGAAAAATATTTAAGTTTCAAACAATATTTTGATGGGGAAGATAATAACAATCAAACTGAAATGCCCCCATCACAATATAGTTTATTCACAAACTCTTTACAAGTTGAAGCTCCTAAGAAGTATGATATTAGACCTAGAGTATATGAAACTAAAACAAAAAATCAAGGTCAACCAGACAAAGTTCCTAATAAAGACAAAGGTAAAGAAGTGTCATCCTCAGAAAAAAAACCTGATCATCAAGTAGTAAAAAAACTAGTTGTAGAGGATAAGGAAATTGAGAATATAAACAACTCATTCAATTTAGAAAATGAATCGAATAAAATAAAAAATCATGTTCCCATATTAGAGCTTGATAAAAATACTATCTATCATAAGATAATGTTGAAAATGATAGATTTCTCAAATGGAGTAACTCAACCTATTAGCTTAAGTTTACAGGATGAGAGGCCCACTGTAACGTTTGGACCTCATATTGAGGAAAGAGGAGATGCAGTGGCTCCCTTTTATATTAATTTAATCATCCATGATCATCTCTTACATAATTTTATGCTTGATTGAGGCGCTTCTCATAACTCAATGAAAAAATTAATCATGGAGAAGTTGGGATTAGAAATCACAATACCTTATCAAGATTTGTATTCCTTCGATGCTAGAAAAGATAAATGTTTGGGAATGATCAAGGATTTAGTAGTAAATTTGGCGCAGATTCCTGTACAAAACACCATGATGGATGTGGTCACCTACATGAAATCTGGTAACTGATTGCATGCGAAAGGAGGAAGTTAGCTAGAAATAGTTAGACATTCTGGTCCATTTTGTAACGGGCTAAGCCCTAATGTAAATGTATAAATATGTATGATTTTTGGGTAGAAAGTAGTATGAAGTTTGGAGAGCATGTTATGGAAGAGTGAAGAGATAAGTGTGCACTATATGCATGAGCAACAATGGCATATTGGGTAGAACTGAAATATCATGTATGCGCATACTGTGTACCTTTTGTAAGAAATTATGTTGAATAATAATATAAGAACACTGCCATTATGCATGTAGCCTAGTTTGGGGTGAACCACGTTAGATATTGTGTTCTTGTATTTTGGTGGGATGGTTTTGTTTCCTGTTCTGATTATGTCGCACACTTAATGAATGAATGGTTAATATGTTGATGTTATTTTATCTGATGGATCTATGGTAAGAATGAATGCCTCCTATCCCTTCATGACTACGGAAACCTAGTTTCTGCAGTCCCCATAGATACCTCAAGTGAGACTTCACCTGCTTGTGGGTGATGCAAAAAGGGATGATATCTTTAGGGCTTTGTTAGTGAATTATTGTTGAACCTCGGGTCTGCCCACTGTGCACCAACAATAACTATGTAGATACATTTTGGGTTATTCCTCAAGGAGCAAAGTTAGAAAACCATATTGTTAAGACCATAACTTTTGAATGTACAAACTCCATTTTAGGCATTGTTTGAACTACTAAACAACTTATTCCAAGATCTTAAATATTGAAAATCTAGTCTACCCACAAGGGGCTTAGCTAAAATCGCCAAAATGGCATGGGAAGGGACTAGAAAATGTGTTGATAGTTCGATACATGAAAAACTACTGCAAAATGAGTAAGGTGAAGCACCATTTCTAAAACAATGATATATTTGAATTTCCACTTGTATAATTTTCATCGAAACCCCTTTCATCAAGATATCTAATTTGGATATTTTCTTTTTTTATATATCTCATGGGTTCTTCCATATTTGTTTTAAATTAAATTATCCCATGATCCCTCCAATGGATCTTTTCCACTGCTTTTCCTCTACATCAAAATTTATTTCTTTAATATTTGAATTGTAAGTTTACCTTCATTTTCCTATTCTAAGGATTTGTTCTAACTCAGTTTTCTAGGATAGTCTTAATGCTTCTTTATTAGGTTCCTACCCTCATCTCAACTACTCACATCAAGATTTTACCATTGATGGATATTTTAAGATTATTTCTACTAAGACCCTTACTTAATTAGAGATAATAAATTATAGGCCTCATAATTTTCATCCTTTTGTCATCTTTTCATCATCCTTTACATATCTTTTTACTTACCCATAACCCCATATTTATCCTTCTTGATGTTTAAAACCATAATTTTGATGTAAGATGTTTTCCATTGAATTTCTTTAGTATTTCAACTAAAAATATGAATAACATTAGGATAAATATGTATGTTGTGTTTACTTATGAATAATGGCTTATTTGTGGACAAGTTTGATAGGATATTAATTCAAGATCTTATGCTAAGGATACACAAGCTACACATTGGAGAAAATTCAAATTAATGGTTGATGCAGACCCCCCCCTCCTCTCCTAAGAGCTGTGCGACCTCCCGATCTAGGATCGATCAAGAAACTGAGTATGATTGACTCTTTTTCCCCTCAGGAGCCTCAATAAACTTATTAGGTCCCCTTCTTCCTAAGATGTTGGTTCTATGGAACCCGCACGATCTTCCTTAGTGCTTTAAATCTTCAATGCAACTAGGTGCTAGCTCTCTCTTGGGTAAGCCCTTCTCTCACGTGACCATTGGTAGTGACCACGTGCTTAAATGAAAGGTTTGTCACGACTTCACATTTCACAACTTCTGCATTTGAGTCACTCTGATTCTCCTGACTCCCGAAATCCTGACAAAATCCTAGTGCATGCTAGTCTCTCGGTTTTCATTCATTGATGTGAACCTTTGATATGGCTGTGGGCCAATCTTTCAAGCACGTTGCGATTTCTCATTTCCTGACTTCGCATCTCGTCTCTTTGGACAATCAATGGTCCAAATATCCCCTCAATCTGATGGCTCAAATCAAATTGCAATTTCATGTATCGCAAGTTCACAGAACTCTTGCCTCTGATTTCTTGAGTCACAAAATGTCAACAAGGTCAGATCTACGGTTCAAATTCCTCCTGCAATCAATGGTTGTGATCGTTTTGCAATTTTTCATATCACGAGTTCTTGTAACTCAACCTTTGAATTCTCCAAGTCACGAGTTAGTGAAATGATACTCTCTTACCATGCTTCCTCCTTGACGATGAATGGTCCCGATGATTTTAGAACGTTTCGTGACTTTGTTCCTCCTATGTGTTTTCAAAACTTTAAAGTTAGTGAACTTTACCTTGATCGGACGACTACGATCCATTACGCTTAGACCGAACGACTTAGATATTTCTTCCTCTATTCTTTCTCCTTGTTGTCTGGGCGTTGATTGGACGGTCCAGATCTTTCCCCTAAGCTTATGCTTTCTTCAAACTTAGGAGATTTTGAAGGATTCAAAGGATTCAGCCTTTGTCCTTCCTGCGAGTCTAGTTCTAGGATCTCGTTCACACTTCTTGGAAAGTGTTACTCCTCATGAACTTGATCTTCTCAAATATTTGACCTCCCAAGCACTTCTCACTTTCTTTTGGGAAATTTGTCAAACTTAGATCCAAAGATTCTTGAAAAGAATCCTTTCTCGCCTTCTTGACGTTCTCCTTCTCACGTTGTTTGACTTCTTTCCTGAATCACTTCAACTCTTCATCGAATTCTAGGTCTATGCACTCTCTGCAACAGATCTTTACACAAGAATTGAGTTCTTGCAACGATTGTGAACTCCTTGCGGCAGTGGCTTTACTTTTCCTGTAAAGAAAATATTACGTTATTTCTTCTAAGCTTTACAAGTCGAAACAGACCCTGTCAATGCACTCTTTGTGGATTGTGTGCACACCTTGCACCAACTCATGAAGAAAAGCTATTTTAAATTCTACGCAAGCATTTCAAAGCTACATACACTCGTAGCAAGATTCATTCATTCTTGAAATAAACAACAATAACAGAGTATCATGAACAACAACAATCTCACACATTTGGATCAATTTTCCTCTGTTATCTTCATTTAGAATCAAGAAAATTGTTACATCAAAAAATCAAAACAACAACTATTGTTCACAACTCCTACTTACTCATAATTCTCGTAACCTCCTCATTTGGGCATACAAAACCTCTCTTTATAAAAAATAAAAACAAACTACTGTTATCTAACTTTGATTACATCGAGAGTAGGGTTAAACTCCCAGGTCACGCGTGCTCATTTTGTCTCCATGCACATGATTTTTCCTCTTTTGTTTTCTATCATATTCAAAAGATTACAGTACTGGCTAGCATTTGAGATTTTGAATTGGTCCTTAGGAGTTGAGTTGTCCTACCACATGCACTTGCTGATGATGCTCCTGCATCATACTCCTCTAGGAAAAAATTCATGGACTCCTGTCCATGAGCTCTTGTACTGACTTTCCATGCTTCTGGATATTAGCTTCACTCTCCCAACTATCATATTCTATTGGGTGTCCCTTCCACTTGACCAGATATTAAAGATAGGTCTTCCTCCTAGTCTTCTTACCAATGCTCTGATCAACGATATTTTCCAACTATGTTTTCTCTGTTATAGGCATTTGTTTCTCCCACTGAATCTTCCCTTGATTTGCTGACCCCTCTGTGTCATATTTCCTGTAAGGATACAGGTATGAAACATTGAATATGGGTGATATGCCCACATCATCTGGCATCTCGATCTCATAAGCGTTTGCATCAATTTTCCTCAAGATCTTACATGGTCTTATCTTCTTCATCTTTATCTTGTTATATGTCCCCCTAGGGAAACTTTCCTTCTTGAGATGTGCCATAACCTGATATCCTATTTCAAACTAAAGTTCTCTGAGAAGTTGATCAACTCTGCGCTTGTACTCTTAGTTACAACCCTGCAACTTCCCTCTGATATGGTTATGGAGCTTCTACATTTCTGCAGCAAAATCTTCTGCTCCAACACTTCTGATCTCACTCTGCTCCAAGTCTCTCAACTCAGACACTCCCCTGGGTTGCATTCCATACACTATTTTGAATAGGCTCTTTCTGGTGCTCCTGTTTGGTGAGTTGTTGTATGCAAATTCTTCTTATGGAAGAATTTGAGACCACTGATTATGGTGCTTGGTGATCAGGCTCGTCAACAAGTTTCCCAAACTTCTGCTTACCACCTCAGTCTGTCCATCTGCTTGAGGATGATAAGTTGAGCTGAAGGATAAATCTATCCCTAGCTTCCTCCATAATGCTCTCCAAAAATGACCAACAAATTTCGTGTCTATGTCTGAGACAATGCTTCTGGGTAGGCCGTGAATTCTTACAACTTCCTTGAAAAATTGATTTGGAACATGTGTTGCATCACCGGTCTTCTAACATGGGATAAAGTGTGCCATCTTTGAAAATCTATCCACCACCACAAATATGGAATCACATTCTCTTTGCATTCTTGGCAGTTCCAACACAAAATCCATGTTTATTGCATCCCAAGGCCTCTCTGGTATGGGAAATGGTTGATACAATCCAATGTTCTATCTTTTTCCTTTTGTGTGTTGGCATATTCTACATATGTTCATGAATTTTATTACATCTGTTCTTATACCTAACCAATAGTATGAACTGCTCAACTGTGCAAATGTCTTATCATGGCCGAAATGTCCATCCAATCCCCCACTATGTTTTTCCTTCAAAAGGTTATCGCTCATTGAGAATTTTGGTATGCACAATCAATTTCCCTTGAACAACAATCTCTCCTGAATCATATACACTTTCCACTGGCTTCTATCTCTCAGCATAGGATTCACGCATGCTGCATATGCTTCCTTGAAGTCCGAATCATCACTGTACATTTCCTCAAGGTGTTCAAACCCTAAGGTCTTTACCTAAAATTCATGCAGAATCAAACATCTCCTAATAGTGATCTTCTTGATAGCTCTCAAGTCTATACACATTCTCCATCCTCCATCTTTCTTTGGGCTCAACACATTTGGTACTGCGCATGGGCTCAAGCTCTTTCTAACCAAACCTTTGTCTAACAATTCTTGGACCTGGTTCTTTACCTCCTCATTCTCTTGAGGCATCAGTCTGTATGCCACTTTGTTTGGTAGACTCACTTCTGGTATCAAATCAATATGATAGATGATACTTATGATGGGTGGCAATGAGTTAGGAAACTCATCCACCACTATGTCAACAAAATTATCCAACNCCACTCATGAGAAGTATGCTTGTGCTGGCCTCCTCTTTCCCTTTCTTCTCCTCTATTGGCAGCAACATGTGTGTCCTACCATTCTTCTCCAAGTTGTATGTATTCTTCCTCCCATCATGAATGACATTCTTGTCAAACTGCCATGGTCTTCCCAACAAAATATGTCATACATCCAAGGGAATTACATCACACAGATTTTCATCTCTATATCCTCCTATCTTAAATTCAACCAAGCATTGTTTAGTAACCATTACTTGGTGTCCTTTCTACAACCATGAGACTTTATATGGCTCTGGATGTGCAGTTGTCTTCATTTCTAATTTATCCACCATCTCTATGGATACTAAGTTATCAATTCTCCCATTATCAATCATCACCTTGCATACTTTGTCTTTAGTCTTTCAAGTTGTCCTGAATAGACTGTTCCTCTGTACTGGCTTTTTAACTTCTGCCTCTATTTTTAAGAGAACCTTTCTCATCATCAGGGATGTTCCATCCTTTGCTCCTTCTTCTTCAACATTTCCTCTTTGTAAGTCCTTCTCATGGAAAAACATGTCTGACACTGAAGGTTCGGCTATGATGTCATCGTTTGCCGCAGTACCGTACACTGGCCACGACAAATCAATGGTTGAGATTTCAACCACTAACTTCTTCACTATTATAAAAGCATCAGTTTACATGTTTATTTTTTTACTTTTACTTGATCATATTTAAAATTTACTATGGTGACTAGCTCATTGCCACGTCTCAGTGATTAACAATAATTAAATTTTTGTTACAAAGTGGAGCGTTTTATTTTCTGAACCACGTTTAATTACCAAGTAATTTAACCACTTTTTTTACATACTCTATTCCATTCGATTCATGTTTCCAAAAGTTTAAAAAATAACACTAACACGTTTATTGTAACGAATCGTTTAAAGAATAACACGTTTGTAATGAAAGACACACCGGACTCTCCAGAAATGTTTGTAAGCACAACAAATGAATTGATATATATATAGAGAAACAATTCAATTGAGAGTCAATGCCTGGTGCATTCATTCGGGGCCTTAAACAAATAAAAAGCCACCACGCGTCAGGCATGGCATTTGACGAAATGTTAGCGTTTAAAAAAAAAACACTGCCATCTATATGTATACTCAGGCTTTTGTTATGGATACTCACCTTAGTTAAATAGGTTGGCGAGTGAATTTTACTACGGGTTTTTATTGAGCTTAAAATTTTACAGCCGATACCTTTCGGCTTTTCCAGCCGCGACTTAGAGGCTGTGCTAGTCTATACTCCTTTTCATCTGAGATGTCTTAGTTACTGCTCTTGCTCACTTTGTTTCATTTTAACATTCGCTGTAAATTCAAACATAAATAGGTTTCATAAAACAATAACTTGAAAATTTATGGCAAAACACCTGGTAAAAATTGTCGTAAATTTTGAGTAAATGTACTCCGTAAATATGACCTAATAAAAACCAAAATTTTAGCCTACAACAATCATTAATAATTATTGCATAGAATAAGTGAGATCTTGCACACCAAGAGAAGACATCTTGAGATCTTACTGGCAAAAACATCTTGAGATCTTACTGACAAAGAATGTAAACATATAAATACAACCATGAAACTCATCCTGTTGACTTCCAGAACACACATTTTTTTGTCCATTATTGTTATAAGGATATATACAAAATACATTGAGTACATGGACGATCATAGCATAGCGTCTACTTTATTTTATTAAGAGATTTACATAGATAAAATGCCACGATACTACAGACTTCTCGTAGCATACACATATAGTTGTAGTAATATCGGCCATAGCTATCTCAGTCATGTGGGTACCCGCCCTAGATAGCTAGATATCCGACCTTGGTATCCACCCTAGATATATCCGACCTTAGCTATCTCAGTCACGTGGGTACCCGCCCTAGATAGCTAGATATCCGACCTTAGCTATCAGTCACGTGGGTACCCACCCTAGATATATCCAACCTTAGCTATCTCAGTCACGTGGGTACCCGCTCTATATATGAGATATCCGACCTAATGAATGTGACATCAACTAATCAAATACGTGGTTTTTTTCACTATGTTGTCATTTCTCGAAATGTGATCTCTTTTGTTTAGTTGAATTATAGTTAATGCTATAGATCATGCTAATGAATTGTGTGACTGAATGTGTATGCTTCAAGAATGATAAGTTCAATTTGGGTAAACTAAGAAAATGAATATATTTATAGCGAACATTTGTGTGGCATTCCAACTCACAATATTTGTACCATAGTACAAGTAAATATCATAGTACAATTAATATAGGAAGCTTTCACATACAAATTTTGATATTAATCATGAAGGAAAAATCTTGAAAGAAAAGAAACATAGGATTTTCATTGTACATGCAATAAAAATGTAACCATAAAAATTTCCAACCTACAGTCAGTGTCAACACACTCAAGAACAAGATTAGGAAGAAGAAAGGAAAGAAGGACTACTGATACAAGGAAACCCTACAATATAACCTCAGAAGGAATGGCAAGACCCTCTTCCTCCTTAACTCAACATGAGAAGTAGCATGTGAATCAAACCAAGAATGTCATTCATTTTTGAATTGTTTTTAAAAAAAAATGGTGATTTGCATTTCTTTAAAGCTGTGTGTACCATGTGTTGGATCGCATGGGTATGCCTGGAAGATATAATGGTAGCGGTCGGAGTTGACCCGGTGTCATGCAAGTATTCCATGAGATACAAGAAAAATAGCACTTTCAAATTTAGGAGGCCATTTTCAGTGTCATATTTGTGGTGGTGCTAGTGGTCAAGGCCAAGTTTCAATTAGGTTATAGTTTTAACTCCAAACAAAAAGTGGTGCTATTAGTAGCATCACTTTTTGATTCAAGAGCCAATTTTTGGGTTCTGTCCGCAATGTCAAGTGCACAATTTCAAACAACTTGCAATTTTAACCACCTTTCAAAAAAGAAGTGCTGATAGTCACACCACTTTTTGATTTAGGGGTTTATTTTGGTGTTTTTTACCCAAAAAATATGATATTTTTGAGCTAGAGTTCTCGTTTTGAGGTCACGATTCTCGTTAAGTTGGTAACTTTGTTTTTTGGGGATCATAAGGCAACCATACCTCAACTTACTCAAATATCACTGAAGTAAATAGAGAAAATAAGAGAAAAAATAATATGATTTGGTTGTAATAACAAATGGTTGAAAGGGCATAAATGTCAAGAAACAAAATTGTCCACATTGGAGAATGACGATGAAGAAAAAATGGAGGCATATGTACAAAGGGATGAGGAATAATTTGCGAACTTAAAAGAACAAGAAAAAGATGTAGAAATTATGCATAATAATGATAAGAGTGAAATATATGTTCATGCATTAACATGTTTGTCAACACCTCAAACCCTTAATATTGCATGCTACATTAAGAAGAAAAATGTCATAATTCGTATCGAATTAGGTAGTACCTGTAGCTTCATTGGTAAAAGATTAGGAGAGAGCCTTAATTTTTTTGTGTATCCATTGACAAATTTACATGCTTTGGTTCCTATTGGAGGGAGTATTGATTGTGTAGTAAAATTCCACAACATTCAACTTAGTATGGGAGAATATAAAATATAAATCCCAATTTATGTCATTCCCATTGGAGGAATATATGTTGTTTGGGGGATTCAATGGTTGAGAATATTAGGTACAATTTCTACAAACTATAAGGAATTATTTATGAGATTTGAATTGGAAGGAATTCAATGTGAACTCAAACAATTAAAATCTAGACCTTCTTAGGTCATCATCTCTCATATAATGGAAAATCTCTTAAAAAGGGTAGTATGGAAGTTATGGTTAGACTTTATTCTATGGAAGTAAAGCAAGAAGATGAAAATATTCTATGGAAATTAAATTGGACCTTATAAAAGAACGATAAGGTCATGCATACTTGGTCTTTGGAGAAATTCCTAAAGGTCTACCTCCATCTAGAGATCATGAACATCAAATTGAACTAATACCTAGAAGTACTCTCCCTAATAAAAGGTCTTATAGATATCCTCATCAACAAAAGGGTCCCTGGAGATTGAGAAAATGGTACAATACATGTTGGATTCAGATATTATTCAACCATGTAGGAGTTCATTTTTAGCTCCAGTAGTTACGGTGAGAAAAAAAGATAATTCTTGGAGGATGTGTTCTAATTATAGAGATCTAAACAAAATCACCATCAAGGATAAATTCCCTATTCCAAATATTAATTAGCTATTAGATGAGCTTCACAGAGTGGCTTATTTTACAAAGTTAGATATTAAATTAGAATACCACCAAATCAAATTGCAAAAATAATACATTCCCAAAATAAATTGCAGAACACATGAAGGGCACTATGAATTCTTGGTCACAAATTTTGGGTTAACTAATGCTCCTTCTAATTTTCAAAGCCTTGCGAACAAAATTTTTCAACCCCAACTTATAATTTTTTTGTTGGTTTTCATTGACGATACACTTATCTATAGAAAATCATGGGAATACCACATTAGACACGTGGATAAATTCCTAGAAATTCGAAAGAAAAATCAACTATATCTAAAAAGATCCAAATGTTCTTTAGGAAACAAGTAGAGTATTTGGGCCATATTGTTTCAAGGGAAGGGGTTAAGGTGGACTGACGGATGCTCAAATTGACATCTTTGTAGCACTCGTACAATATTTTTTTGTACACCCTTTTCCCATTTCCATTCCATCTTAATTCCCTTTCAATTCACAATGATGCATTTTTTGTCAAGGTATAATTATCCTCTTAACATGCCATTTCAATACTTATTCTTATGCATTTTTAGGATATTATCACCTTTATTTGATAAGAGTGGTATACAAGAAGAATGCTACACACGTACCTTCTGAATGCAAGAGTTGCAACTCCTGAGTATGAGATGCTGCAAGTCTTTGCTCAAGTGTAGCTGTTGCAACTCTGGGTTGTTGACACCATTGTTGTGTCTCTCACTACAGGACCATTGTTGCAACTCTTTGTGTTGCAACTCTCATTGTTGTTGCAACTCTTGCCTCACATTTGTTGCAACTCTAACATGGATGTTGTAACTCCACGTCCACTACAATAACACAATAGTCAACCACACATGTTGTCATCGAGGGATCGGCCAAGAAGTCAAACAACCAAGTCCTTCACAAATGAAAATGGAAAAGGAAATTGGGCACCCAAAAAGGAATGAATGACTCAGTCACCACTTTCCATATGACCCGATTAAGTCAACATATGCCCAATCTTTGATATCTTTTGGAGAAAATGATGTAATGAGATGAAACAATGAATGGTTGGAAGAGGAGAGAGATTGCTAGATGGATGTAACAAATTATTAGTCATTCGAGGAGGGAATGGATGCCTGTGTGCATGATATTGATGACAGTTTAGAAATAATTGTCCACAACTGAGAATCCTTGGAGTTTCCAGAAGGGAGATTTCTTGACTAGTAGCACTGGAGATTTGGAGAGAAATGGAACAACCTAAGGGACTGCATGGCAGAGAAAGGGATTAATTTATTTTGTTTGTGCAGGCTGAAGGGGAAACAAAGATGGAAATTAGGATTGTTGAGTGGTTGGGAAAACCTGAGATCTAGTTAGATAACTGGTGTGCTTTTAGATTTGTCCTAGGAACCATCCTTGTGGATTCATATCCCTGGCTCGGGGGTGACCTACTATTGAGAGTAAATGAACAACAATGTCTATGGTTGGGAGGAACATTCTTGTTTTGTAGCCATTTGGTGAATGTTTACTTGAAAATATAAGTGTTCTATGTGTTTTCTATATAATGTATATTCCACCGTGTATTTATTATTATCTATGAAATTCATACTTATAATATGCATGCTTGTTGGTTATTGTTGTGGATGGCATATTATTCATTTGATTCGTGATGTAGCATAAATCTTTATTATTGCATGTGTTTCTTTCATGCTTCTTTATTAATTAACTGTTATCAGAATATTGGTTCTAAAATGCAATTTTTGAAGTAGCATGGCCATCTCATGGGTGGTTGGGTACATTACATCTTTAGTGTCATTGTCGGGGACAGTTTAAGAAATTTTATTTTCCCTGCATAGAACAACAAATAACCTACTCCTTTGTGGTAAACAAGATCAGGTCGGCTAAAATCGTTCATCTTATGACTCCACAATTGTAATCATGACATCTAGAAGGATAAATACTAGAGAAAATATAGATTCAAATAAAGTTCTAGCACTGTCAAATACAAAAAAATTATTATCTCAGAAGAACATTTGTCAAATACAAGATTCATCTTCTACATGTAAATATTCTTCAAATAATCCAGAATTAAAATAAACAATTCCATTGATTTCTATTAAACAATCACCTCCTACTTCTTATAATAAAGGAAAGTATTATATTAGTCCAAAACTATCTATAAAGGTTTCTCCTAAAAATTTCCCAAAGATTTCTCCTTGGAATTTTCCTAAGCTTTCTCCTATAATCTCTCCAATAAATTTTCCCAATGCTCCTTTTAAAGAAGAAGAGTCTTTTAAAACCATTTCCAACCCTCTAACTCCTGAAATTTTAAATTTATTGCTCGAAAATCTAATGGCTAGTAATATTCCTCAACAACACTCGCAATAACATAAACCACCTCCACTAAGAGTTTTCAATAAAGCAACTACAAGATATGCTCTTCTTAATCTTCCTATAAATTTGAATAATTTTCCAAAAAATTATCTTAAACTATTGATATTTAATTAGATCTGTTTTCTTTAGGAAAAGTTGGGATTAGAATTGATTCACGAGATTGAGAGAAGAGAAAACAAAAAGAACAATTTGGTAAATCTGTTTTAAATAAAGGAAATCAAAATGATTAAATTGAAGAAATTACCTTAATAATTAAAGATATGTCTAATAAACTAGCTAGGATGAAAACTCAAAAAAGGAGACCTGATAATAGGAGTCCAAATTTATTTAGAAGACCTTATAATCCTCCTCAACTTTTACAAAGAGAAAAAACAAAGTGAAGATCAGCCAATACAATCACCTTTAAGGAATGAAAATATGGTTGATGACTTTGTTGAGGAAGAATTTGAAGAACCCGATGAAGAAGTAAATATGATTGAAGGTGACACTTCTTATATACATTTGACTCAAGATGAATATGAAAAATATTTAAGTTTCAATCAATATTTTGATGAGGAAGATAATAACAATCAAACCGAAATGCCCCCATCACAATATAGTTTATTCACAAACTCTTTACAAGTTGAAGCTCCTAAGAAGTATGATATTAGACCTAGAGTAAATGAAACTAAAACAAAAAATCAAGGTCAACCAGACAAAGTTCTTAATAAAGACAAAGGTAAAGAAGTGTCAGCCTAAAAAAAAAAACCTGATCATCAAGTAGTAAAAAAACTAGTTGTAGAGGATAAGGAAATTGAGAAGATAAAAAACTCATTCAATTTAGAAAATGAATCGAATAAAATAAAAAATCATGTTCTCATATTAGAGCTTGATAAAAATACTATCTATCATAAGAAAATGTTGAAAATGATGGATTTCTCAAATGCAGTAACTCAACCTAATAGCTTATGTTTACAGGATGAGAGGCCCACTGTAACGTTTGGAACTCATATTGAGGAAAGAGGAGATGTAGTGGATCCCTTTTATATTAATTTAATCATCCATGATCATCTCTTACATAATTTTATGCTTGATTGAGGTGCTTCTCATAACTCAATGAAAAAAATAATCATGGAGAAGTTGGGATTAGAAATCACAATACCTTATCAAGATTTGTATTCCTTTGATACTAGAAAAGATAAGTGCTTGGGAATGATCAAGGATTTAGTAGTAAATTTGGCTCAAATTCCTGTAAAAAACATCATCATGGATGTGGTCACCTACATGAAATCTGGTAACTGATTGCACGCGAAAGGAGGAAGTTAGCTAGAAATAGTTAGACATTTTGCTCCATTTTGTAACGGGCTAAGCCCTAAGGTAAATGTATAAATATGTATGATTTTTGGGTAGAAAGTAGTATGAAGTTTGGAGAGCATGTTATGGAAGAGTGAAGAGATAAGTGTGCACTATATGCACGAGCGACAATGGCATATTGGGTAGAACTGAAATATCATGTATGCGCGTAGTGCGTACCTTTTGTAAGAAATGATGCCAAATAATAATATAAGAAGTCTGCCATTATGCATGTAGCCTAGTTTGGGGTGAACCACGTTAGATATGGTGTTCTTGTATTTTGGTGTGATGGTTTTGTTTCCTGTTCTGATTATGTCGCACACTTAATGAATGAATGGTTAATATGTTGATGTTATTTTATCTGATGGATCTTTGGTAAGAATGAATGCCTCCTATCCCTTCATGACTATGGAAACCTAGTTTATGTAGTCCCCATAGATACCTCAAGTGAGACTTCACCTGCTTGTGGGTGATGTAAAAAGGGCCGATATCTTTAGAGCTTTGTTAGTGAATTATTGTTGAACCTCGGGTCTGCCCACTGTGCACCAACAATAACTATGTAGATACATTTGGGTTATTCCTCAAGGAGTAGAGTTAGAAAACCATCTTGTCAAGACCATAACTTTTGAATGTACAAACTCCATTTTAGGCATTGTTTGAACTACTAAACAACTTATTCCAAGATCTTAAATATTGAAAATCTAGTCTACCCACAAGGTGCTTAGCTAAAATAGCCAAAATGGCATGGGAAGGGACTAGAAAATGTGTTGATAGTTCGATACATGAAAAACCACTGCAAAATGAGCAAGGTTAAGCACCATTTCTAAAACAATGATATATTTGAATTTCCACTTGTATAATTTTCATCGAAACCCCTTTCATTGAGATATC
>JASDQU010370424.1:740-13578 GCA_032191745.1 Picea mariana | reverse complement strand
AGCTAAAATAGCCAAAATGGCATGGGAAGGGACTAGAAAATGTGTTGATAGTTCGATACATGAAAAACCACTGCAAAATGAGCAAGGTTAAGCACCATTTCTAAAACAATGATATATTTGAATTTCCACTTGTATAATTTTCATCGAAACCCCTTTCATTGAGATATCTAATTTGCATATTTTCTTTTTTTTTATATCTCATGGCTTCTTCCATATTTGTTTTAAATTAAATTATCCCATGATCCCTCTAATGGATCTTTTCCACTGCTTTTCCTCTACATCAAAATTTATTTCTTTAATATTTGAATTGTAAGTTTACCTTCATTTTCCTATTCTAAGGATTTCTTCTAACTCGGTTTTCTAGGATAGTCTTAATGCTTCCTTATTAGGCTCCTACCCTCATCTCAACTAATCACATCAAGATTTTACCATTGATGGACATTTTAAGATTATTTCTACTAAGACCCTTACTTAATTAGAGATAATAAATTATAGGCCTCATAATTTTCATCCCTTTGTCATCTTTTCATCATCCTTTACATATCTTTTTACTTACCCATAACCCCATATTTATCCTTGTTGATGTTTAAAACCATAATTTTGACGTAAGATGTTTTCCATTGAATTTCTTTAGTATTTCAACTAAAATTATGAATAACATTAGGATAAATATGTATGTTGTGTTTACTTATGAATCATGTCTTATTTGTGGACAAGTTTTGATAGGATATTAATTCAAGATCTTATGCTAAGGATCCACAAGCTACACATTGGAGGAAATTCAAATTAATGGTTGATGTAGACCCCCCCTTCTCTCCTAAGAGATGTGCGACCTCCCGATCTAGGATCGATCAAGAAACTAAGTCTGATTGACTCTTTGTCTCCTCTGGATCCTTAATAAACTTATTAGGCCCCCTTCTTCTTAAGATGTTGGTTCTATGGAACCCGCAAGATCTTCCTTAGTGCTTTAAATTTTCAACGCAACTAGGTGCTAGCTCTCTCTTGGGTAAGCCCTTCTCTCACGTGACCATTGGTAGTGACCACGTGCTTAAATGAAAGGTACGTCGTGACTTCACATTTCACAACTTCTGCATGTGAGTCACTTTGATTCTCCTGAATCCCGAAATCCTGACAAAAGCCTAGTGCATGCTAGTCTCTCGGTTTTCGTTCATTGATGTGACCCTTTGATATGGCTATGGGCCAATCTTTCGAGCGCGTTGCGATTTCTCATTTTGCGAATTCGCATCTCGTCTCTCTGGACAATCAATGTTCCATATATCCCCTCAATCTGATGGCTTAGATCAAATTGCAATTTCATGTATCGCAAGTTCACAGAACTCTTGCCTCTGATTTCCTGAGTTGCAAAATCTCGACAAGGTCAGATCTACGGTTCAAATTCCTCCTGCAATCAATGGTTGTGATCGTTTTGTGATTTTTCATATTGCGAGTTCTTGTAACTCAACCTTTGAATTCTCCAAGTCATGAGTTAGTGAAATGCTACTCTCTTACCATGCTTCCTCCTTGACGATGGATGGTTCCGATGATTTTAGAACATTTCGTGACTTTGTTCCTCCTATGTATTTTCAAAGCTTTAAAGTTAGTGAAATTTACCTTGATCGGATGACTACGATCCATTACGTTCATACTGAACAACTTAGATCTTTCTTCCTCTATTCTTTCTCCTTGTTGTCTGGGCGTTGATTGGACGGTCCAGATCTTTCCCCTGAGCTTATGCTTTCTTCAAACTTAGGAGATTTTGAAGGATTCAAAGGATTCAGCCTTTGTCCTTCCTGCGAGTCTGGTTCTAGTATCTCATTCGCACTTCTTGGAAAGTGTTACTCCTCATGAACTTGATATTCTCAAATATTTGACCTCCCAAGCACTTCTCGCTTTCTTTTGGGAAATTTGTCAAACTTAGATCCAAAGATTCTTGAAGAGAATCCTTTCTCGTCTTCTTGATGTTCTCCTTCTCTCATTCTTTGACTTCTTTACTGAATCACTTCAACTCTTCATCGAATTCCAGGTCTATGCACTCTCTGCAACAGATCTTTACACAAGAATTGAGTTCTTGCAACGACTGCGAACTCCTTGTGGCAGTCGCTTTACTTTTCCTGTAAAGAAAATGTTACATTATTTCTTATAAGCTTTACGAGTCGAAACAGACCCTGTCAATGGACTCTTTGCGGATTGTGTGCACACCTTGCACCAACTCATGAAGAAAAACTAATTTAAATTCTATGCAAGAATCTCAAAGCTACATACACTCGTAGCAAGATTCATTCATTCTTGAAACAAACAACAATAACAAAGTATCATGAATAACAACAGTCTCACATGTTTGGATCAATTTTCCTTTGTTATCTTCATTTAGAATCAATAAAATTGTTACATCAAAAAATCAAAACAACAACTATTGTTCACAACTCCTACTTACTCATAATTCTCATAACCCCCTCATTTGGGCATACAAAACCTCTCTTTATAAAAAATAAAAACAAACTACTGCTATCTAACTGTGGTTACATCGAGAGTAGGGTTAAACTCCCAGGTCACGCGTGCTCATTTTGTCTCCATGCACGTGATCTTTCCTCTTTTGTTTTCTATCATATTCAAAAGATTACAGTACTTGCTAGCATTTGAGATTTTGAATTGGTCCTAAGGCATTGAGTTGTCCTACCACATGTACTTGCTGATGATGCTCCTGCATCATACTTCCCTGGGAAAAAATTCATGGACTCCTATCCATGAGCTCCTGTACTAACTTTCCATGCTTCTGGATATTAGATTCACTCTCCCAACTATCATATTCTATTGGGTGTCCCTTCCACTTGACCAGATATTAAATATAGGTCTTCCTCCTGGTCTTCTTACCAATGCTCTGATCAACGATATTTTCCAACTGTGTTTTCTCTATTATAGGCATTTGTTTCTCCCACTGAATCTTCCCTTGATTTGCTGACCCCTCTGTGTCATATTTCCTGTAAGGATACAGGTCTGAAACATTGAATATGGGCGATATGCCCACATCATCTAGCATCTCGATCTCATAGGCGTTTGCATCAAATTTCCTCAAGATCTTACATGGTCCTATCTTCTTCATCTTTATCTTGTTATATGTCCCCCTAGGGAACCTTACCTTCCTGAGATGTGCCATAACATGATATCGTATTTCAAACTAAAGTTCTCTGCGATGTTGATCAACTCTGTGCATGTACTCTTGGTTAGAACCTTGCAACTTCCCTCTGATATGGTTATGGAGCTTCTACATTTCTACAGCGAAATCTTCTGCTCCAACGCTTCTGATCTCACTCTACTCCAAGTCTCTCAACTCAGACACTCCCCTGGGTTGCATTCCATACAATATTTGGAATAGGCTCTTTCTGGTGCTCCTGTTTGGTGAGTTGTTGTATGCAAATTCTTCTTGTGGAAGAATTTGAGCCCACTGATTATGGTGCTTGGTGATCAAGCTCCTCAACAAGTTTCCCAAACTTCTGCTTATCACCTCAGTATGTCCATCTGCCTGAGGGTGATAATTTGAGCTGAAGGATAAATCTATCCGTAGCTTCCTCCACAATGTTCTAAAAAAATGACCAACAAATTTCGTGTCTCTGTCCCAGACAATGCTTCTGGGTAGGCCGTGAATTCTTACAACTTCCTTGAAAAACTGATTTGGAACCTGTGTTGCATCACCGGTCTTCTAACATGGTATAAAGTGTGACATATTTGAAAATATATCCACCACCACAAATATGGAATCACATCCTCTTTGCATTCTTGGCAGTTCCAACATAAAATCCATGCCTATTGCATCCCAAGGCCTCTCTGGTATGGGAAATGGTTGATACAATCCAATGTTCTATCTTTTTCCCTTTGCATGTTGGCATATTCTACATCTGTTCATGAATTTTATTACATCTGTTCTTATACCTAGCCAATAGTATGAACTGCTCAACTGTGCAAATTACTTATCATGGCCGAAATGTCCATCCAATCCCCCACTATGTTTTTCCTTCAATAGGTTATCCCTCATTGAGCATTTTGGTATGCACAATCAATTTCCCTTGAATAACAATCTCTCCTGAATCATATACACTTTCCACTGGCTTCTATCTCTCAGCATAGGATTCACGCATGCTTCATATGCTTCCTTGAAGTCCGGATCATCACTGTACATTTCCTCAAGGTGTTCAAACCCTAAGGTCTTTACCTGAAATTCATGCAGAATCAAACATCTCCTAATAGTGATCTTGTTGATAGCTCTTGAGTCTATACACATTCTCCATCCTCCATCTTTCTTTGGGATCAACACATTTGGTACTACGCATGGGCTCAAGCTCTTTTAGACCAAACCTTTGTCTAACAATTCTTGGACCTGGTTCTTTACCTCCTCATTCTCTTGAGGCATCAGTCTGTATGCCACTTTGTTTGGCAGACTCGCTCCTGGTATCAAATCAATATGATAGATGATACTTCTGATGGGTGGCAGTGAGTTAGGAAACTTACCCACCACTATGTCAACAAAATTATCCAACAATTCCTGAATTTCATCAGGCAAATCATCCAGTGTAGTATGAGTAAGGATAACTCTAGGTTTCCTCACCACAACAAACTACATCTCCTGTTCTCTCTTATCTTCTTTCAGGAGTTCCTTCCCACTCCTGAGAAGTATGCTTGTGTTGGCCTCCTCTTTCCCTTTCTTCTCCTCTATTGGCAACAACATGTGTGTCCTACCATTCTTCTGCAAGGTGTATGTATTCTTCCTCCCATCATGAATGACATTCTTGTCAAACTGCCATGGTCTTCCCAACAAAATATGTCATACATCCATGGGAATTACATCACATAGATTTTCATCTCTATATCCTCCTATCTTAAATTCAACCAAGCATTGTTTAGTAACCATTACTTGGTGTCCTTTCTACAACCATGAGACTTTATATGGCTCTAGATGTGTAGTTGTCGTCAGTTCTAATTTATCCACCATCTATGTGGATACTAAGTTATCAGTGCTCCCATTATCAATCATCACCTTGCATAATCTGTCTTTAGTCTTGCAAGTTGTCCTGAATAGACTATTCCTCTGTACTAGCTTTTTAACTTCTGCCTCTGGTTTTAAGAGAACCTTTCTCATCATCAGGGATGTTCCATCCTCTTCTCCTTCTTCTTTATTATTTCCTCTTTGTGATTTTGAAATGTGAGCTTCTCCTCCTTCTTTCTTTTTCTCGGGGCATTCCCAAGACATGTGCCATGTCTTTCCACATGCATAACATCGTATTCCTCCTGTACCTCCTCCTCTAGAAGTGTTTCTTCCACCACCCTGTCTTCCTCGAGAACTTCCTCCTTGTTCCGAGTGAATGTGTGGAGTTTCAACCTCGTCTTTGGAATTATGCGCCTTGTCATGGGAAAATCCCTTACCTTGGTTCGGGGCTGAGACTTTACCTCTACCTCGCTGGATTTGTTTTCTGGCCAACTTCTCTTCTGCCTTCAGTGAAAAATAATAAGCATCCTCCACTGTCCTTACCGACATCATGCTGAGCTCATCCTGGATTTCATACGTCAGGCCATTCATGTACCTGGAAACTGTTTCTTCATCTCTCTCTCCTTGTCCAACCTTGACGTTCATCTTGTAGAACTCTTCTCTGTATTCTTTGACTGTCATACCCTTCTGTCTCAGGTTCTGCAACTTCCTGAACAGATTGATTTGATAATATTTGGGCATGAACTTAGCCTTTAGTTTGGCTACCATTCTATCCTAATTCTTTATCTTTTGTTTTCCTCTACTTCACCTCTCAGCCTGCAGTTCATCCCACCACAACGCTGCATGTCCTTTAAGCCTGGTGACAACATGCCTCACCTTTTTCTCTCCATCGACATATTAATAATCGAAATATTTATCCATGGACCTTATCCAGTCCAGCATCTCTTCAACATCCAAATTTCCTTCATACATTAGGACTTCTATCTTGGCTCTAGCTCCGAATCTAACAACTTCTCTTAGCAAGCGTTCTTCGACAATGTGTTCTCCTACAACTTATTCAGCTTCTGCATCTTCACTCTCTGCATCACTAATGTCTCTAGCATCAGGTGCTCTTATCTGCATTGCTTCCATCGCGTCCAACCTTGCATGAAGTTCTCGCATCTCCCTTTATACAACATGATTGTCTAAAGGTCACTCTCCTCGTCTCCTTGGAAAAATTGTGTTGACCGTCTCTCACACACATAGTATAAATTTGAGTTCTTTTGTCTCCTTTATCTCCTTTTATCTCATCGCTTGAAATCTACATATGAAAATCAGCTCTGATACCACTTGATGTAGACCCCCCCCCTCCTCTCCTAAGGGTTGCATGACCTCTCGTTCTAGGATCAATCAAGAAACTGAGTTTGATTGACTCTTTGTCCCCTCAGGAGCCTCAATAAACTGATTAGGCCCCCTTTTTCTTAAGGTGCTAGTTCTATGGAACCTACAGGCTCTTCCTTAGTGGTTTAAAGCTTTAGTGCAACTAAGCGCTAGATCTCTCTTGGATAAGCCCTTCTATCATGTGATAATTGGCAATGACCAAGTGATTAAATGAAAGGTGCTTCGTGACTTCATGTTTTGTGACTTCTTCATGTGAGTCACTCTGATTCTCACTACACCTAAAAGCCTGACAGAAGCCTAGCGCATGCTAGTCTCTCGGTTTTCCACACTAATGTGACCCTTGGGTATGGACATGGGCCAATCTTTCGACTGC
This sequence comes from Picea mariana, assembly GCA_032191745.1. Taxonomy (NCBI): domain Eukaryota; kingdom Viridiplantae; phylum Streptophyta; class Pinopsida; order Pinales; family Pinaceae; genus Picea; species Picea mariana. The sequence continues at coordinate 6,847 of JASDQU010370424.1, read as the reverse complement.
GTCACGATTTTGCATTTTGCAACTTCGCATCTCGTCTCTCTAGACAATCAACGATCCATATCTCCCCTCAATCTGATGACTCAGATCAAATCATGATTTCATGTATTGCAAGTTCACAGAACTCTAGCCTCTGATTTCCTGAGTCATGAAATACCGACAAGGTCAGATATATGGTTAAACTTCCTCCTTCAATCGATGGTTGTGATCGTTTCACAATTTTGCGTATTGCAAGTTCTTGTAACTCAACCTTTGACTTCTCCAAGTCACGAGTCAGTGAAATGCTACTCTCTTGCCACGCATCCTCCTTGACGATGGACGGTCCCGATGATTTCAGAATGTTTCGTGACTTTGTTCCTCTTGTGTTCTTTCAAAGATTTAAAGTTAGTGCACTTTATCTTGATCAGACGAATATAATCCATTACACTTAGACCGAACGACTGAGATCTTTCTTCCTCTGCACTTGCTCCTCGTTTTCTGAACACTGATCAGACGGTCCATATCTTTCCCCTGAGCTTAAGATTTCTTCATACTTAGGAGATTTTTGAAGGATTCAAAGGTTTCGGCCTTTGTCCTTCCTATGAGTCCGGTTCTATGATCTTGTTTGCACCTCTTGGAAAGTGTTAATCCTCCTGAAATTGATCTTTTCAAAAATTTGACCTCCCAAGCACTTCTCAATTTCTTTTGAGAAATTCATCAAACTCAGATCCAAGGATTCTTGAAAATAATCATTTCTCACCTTCCTGGCATTCTCCTACTCTCGTTCTTTGACTTATTTACTGAGTCTCTTCAAATCTTCGTTGAATTGCAGGTCTGTGCACTCTTTGCAACAAATCTTTACATACGAATTGAGTTCTTGCGATGACTGTGCACTCCTTGTGGTAGTCGCTTTACTTTTCCTGCAAAGAAAATATTACGCTATTTCTTTTGATCTTTACGAGTCGAAACATACCCTGTCAACACACTCTTTGTAGACTGTGTGCACACCTTGCACTGGCTCATGAAGAAAAGCGAATTTAAATTCTATGCAAGAATTTCAAAACTACATACACTCGTAGCAAGATTCATTCATTCTTGAAACAAACAACAATAATAGAGTACCATGAACAACAACAGTTTCACACATTTGGATACATTTTCCTTTGTTATCTTCATTCAGAATCAAGAAAATGGTTACATCAAAAAATGAAAACAACAACTACTGTTCACAACTCCTACATACTCATAATTCTCGTAACCCCCTCATTTGGGCATATAGAACCTCTCTTTATACAAAATAAAAACAAACTATTGCTATCTAACTGCAGTTACATCGAGACTATGGTTAAACTCCCAGGTCACGCATACTCATTTTGTCTACATGCGCATGATCTTTCCTCGTTTGTTTTCTATCAACTTCAAAAGATTACAGTACTAACTAACGTTTGAGATTCTTAATTGGTCCTCAGGCGCTGAGTTTTCCTGCCACATGTACTTGCTAACGATTCTCGTGCATCAATGGTGCAAATCAGTTGTAGGTCCATGTGTTGCATATTTAGCATGTTACAGTTGAGTAAATTGACCACCGCCAATCATGCAACCACTTGGGGAAGAGAATAAAACACACATTTTATTGTTTTAATTATTAGGAGTCATATTTTCATGTGCCCACATGTGCATATTCGTTTTTATTATGAATTTAAATATCTCCCATATATATGTCATGGACCTAAGGATTCTCATACCATTAATAATTATTTTGAGCATGTTTTGGGAAAGTTGTTATAACCCACATAGCTTATTATGAATTTGACAAACAAAGACATTTCAAAATTTGTTCGGAATTAACACGAATATTGGAAATCATTTTTTGTATTTTATAAAACTGTAAAATAGTTGTATCCACTTAATATTTATTGATTCTCAAGTGGATCTATATTCGAACATTTATTATTTGTATTTTAAAGCAAGATCATGTATAAAATAGAGTGGCATATTTGTACTAAGGAAGAGGAGATGCTTGGGAAAGAAGGAAGACACTTAGCTTGGATTGTAAGAGTTTTTATTTAACTTAAATATTAAGTTTCATTATTATTTATTTTGTGTATGTTGTAGAAGTAGTGAGTGTTGAATTTAATAATGATGTATATTAATATCAACACTCTATTATATGGAGCCATGGCTCACTCCATTAGGTAGTTTTTATTTCTTGTTGTACGATTTCTTTCATTTTCGTAAATATTTATTTCTATAATATTTATTATTATTTATGAACTGTAGTTTATTTTCTATAAATATTTATTTATTTAATTATTTTGGTGTATTTATAAAGTGTGATTTATTTTCTTGCCAAGTGTGGAGTTTTTTCATTTCTGCAATAGCATTTCAATTCATAGATTAGTTTTATCAAATATTTCCAACAACATGAGCTATGATTTATGGGAAGAGGAAGTCCATAAATCATGCCAAGAGATAACTTGGTGATGATAGGGTCTGAGTAGCATGATTGGTGTTCAAGTACATAAACATTTTTCCAAGAGTGAATGAGCTATTTTTGTGAGAGTTTAACATATAATTACATAGCTTCATGCAACTTTAATTCTATGTTGATTGGTTTTTTGTTTTAATCACCTAAACAAAGTATATATCTCTCTCTCTCTATATATATATAAGATTTTGGTTCTCTATTGATTGATGATGCAATTTCCTTTTCATAGAATCATACTAAACAAACTAATGCAAGATAAGAATTTATATCTTGCACATACAATGCACTACATATTGCAAGAGTTTGGATGTAGGTTGATAATTAATGCACGACCTCTTTAATTACTAAGATAATTTCATATTTTAGGTAATGGGAAACTTCGTGGACTCACACGATGGTTTTAGGATCCTATTACAATCATACCACATTTTAACTAAATGTTTGTTTTTTCTCTCATTCTTGGTTTAGGTGCTATTTTTTCATTTTTTTCTAGATCTTGTGTAGGTCATGCCACACTATAGAGGCACTAGATGCTTGGAATTTTTGCTATGTGGATGTATTAAATTGAAAATTATTTCCCTACAAAAATTCAAGCATATTTGTATCATCTTGTTTGAGAAATGGGTTGTTGTGGTATGTTGGTTTTATGAATCTATGGAAAACATAGCCGGGACATTCATGTTTTGAGAGATCATGCATGAATAATTTTAAAATGTGTTTCTATTTAAAGTTTCCCTTGAAATATATTTTCTAACCCAATTTGAATCACTCAAGTTGGATAAAAAATGAAAAAAAATATAACTAAAGCATTGATTGGATGTAGAGTACACAACTCAGGAACATAGTTAGGACAATCACTTTTTGGATGCCTAAATGGATAAATATTTCAAACATATTTATATGGTATATTATCCTATGAATATAGTTTTAAACGAAATTTTAATCACTTTGTTTCGATATCATATGCAAATTTTAGGCCTTATTTAATAACTTCCTATCCTAATTCCGCAATACTAAAACTCCATTTTCTTGACTATTCATTGGTATATTTGACCCATCAATTATTCATATTTGTAAAACATGTTTCTATTGGATATACCTACATGAATCTGATTTCATATCAATTTTTATCAAGTTAATACATCATCAAACAAAAAAGGTGTACTCAAAATAGTGACTGTTGGTCTAGGTGGGAAAACACCTTTGTCATTCAAGTTGTTCCTCAACAAATTTGACATATCATTTCATGGAATTTTCAAAACCTATTTTTATTGGATATATGCCTATGAATATAATTTAATGTGGATTTTGAATCACTCCAATTAGACATTAAATGCATATTTTATCAACACAATACCATCACAATACCATCAGGTAGTCTAAGTTGGCCACCACTCCTCAATAATTAAAAAATTGAATTTTTCTTGGTTTATCTTTCCTTGGATCTATTTCATATATACTATTTGTGATTTTTTGTTTATATTTATTGGAATAATAAATAACATACACCTTGCTTATTCCCTAATCTCACCTTTCATTGAAGATAAGTACTAGTTTTTGCAGGCCATTGAAGGATCAAGAAGGTAAATTCAAGAATGAGTGTTTTTTGAAGACAACTTTTTTGAAAAGGGAATATTACTATGCCATCCAACGAATGGAATTGAAACAAATATTTTTTTTTTAATCCTTGAATAATCCATGTTGGAATTTCAAGTCCCTTGAATCTTGTTACAAAAGTGTTCCAGCTATTGACCAACGACACCAAGACTTTTTCATTGAAATTGTAGATGGATAATTAACGAGAGAAATAAAGAATTGATGTGAATATAAAAAAAATACCATTTTCAAGAGAATTTAAGTCCCCTTGATACATTAACCATGGAATTTCTATTGATCAAGCCTTCAAGTCAATATTATATTCCTCATGCTCATTCACTAGCACCACAATATGCTTATGCATTTCCTTCTTTCTACCTCAAGAATCTTACAAGAAAAATTCATGTTGAATTCAATGGAATTTCCAATCACAAATTCAATTCACTTCTTTCCTCCAGCCACCCCTAACCCACTCAATAATGTAACTCAAATGGCTTACACAACCGAGTTGCCTAGTTATCATATTTTCCTTCATCAAAATAAAAAATATAAAAATGCAATTAAAATAAAAAATTATGATGGAGAAAACCTATTTTAGGCATCAACATACCATGGAGTGTTTTAAAATCAGTCCCTAGTGGGAATTCTTCAGGAATAAAAAATATGATTGGGAAAACCCTCTAGGAACGATCAAGTACAAATCTTGTTCGAAAACCATCTTGCTGGTGGAAAAGCTTTGCAAAAAAAATAAAAAGAGAAATAAAAATGAATGAATAAAATCGAGAAATAAATATTCTTTCAAGTTTTAGTTTCTCAATCATTTCCAATATATTTCTACTACCACCCCACCAAAATCCTTATTGTCACATGTTTTCTTCAACTTGTATCACACTATTCCTTTATATATAATAGTGTACTACAAGTTCTACAATATCTTTTTCATTTTCAGTAGCACTTTACAGATCCATTATTGTTGTATAGGTGGTATAAATAAACAAGTTCTAAAAATTATTGGTGTTGTTACACAAGAAACAATTCCAATAAGTTTTGCGGTTGCTACACAAGAACTAGCTACAAAATTCCATGAACATATCTACGGTAGAACCTTCTACACCTGTGCTACGAAAACTCTACATAATAATGTAGATTCTTGGCTTCTTGAACCTTGAGGAATTTACTATAGAGGATTTTGTTGAGTCCTATTTTTTCCACATTTATTGCATAATAAAACTGTCGTTCTAAGCCATTTTTCTGCACTTCATCCATGATATATAACCATTTCCATCATCAAAACTTTAGTTAATCCTAAATACATCTTTGTGGTTAACACATCTAGTTTCTAATGTTTTTAGTCATTAAAGAGGTTTTTTACAAAGTTTTTACCGATGATGGTTTATGAAGCATGATTCTTGTACCATCATGTTCAACATTCATGTACCATCACTATAGTTTTGGTACTCGACATTGTAGCTTATCCTATTGGTGCATCTCTAGGAAAAAATAAAGAACAAGGGTTTTCTCTGCAACAACGTCAAAATGTTTTCATGTCTCTTAGAACATGCCCAAGTTGCTTGTGTGGACCTACAACTTGGAAAAACCATTTCATTTGGAAATTAGAAAAAAAATTATATAGTCAAATTCCACCTCGATTTTCGTGCAAATGAAGTCGAATTTGAAGAATCTGGAACATTTGTTTTGTTCCCAGCATATTGAGTAACAGGTAAGCAGTTTTTAAAAATAAGGAACAATTAGAGAGTTATGGTTGGCTCTTTATCACAAATCTTCCCATATTGCAAGTTACACCCAGACCTTTCTAGTAAGCATGGAACACTAGTCAAATAAGCGGTCAAAGTATTCCAACATCCAGATTGTTCGAGTGTATGAGATTCATGATATTATGGTTTCTATGTATACATTCAATGCCATAAGATATCCAAACCTGATTTGATTGTTTTCAACATCTTCTAAAATTGTATAGTTGGTTACGGAGGATCAAAACCATTTCGATTTGTTCATTTATGTAATTATTGTTATTATTTTGTTTCAC
>JASDQU010370422.1:62803-83692 GCA_032191745.1 Picea mariana | reverse complement strand
CTTGTATGAGATTCTGCCTACCAGGGCGCAGGTTGACATTTTACACAGTTCTTCCAAACCCACCCCGTCGCCCAAGACCAGTCGAGCAGATTTTCTTTTGGCTTTCCAGGCTTTCCGTCTATTCACAGGCTTATTGAGAGTGTGGGGGGTATTTTGGTCCTGGAGAGACTTGTCAGTAACCTATGGATCAGAAGGAGTAAGACAAGACTTAAGCACAGGGGAAAAAGCGGGAGAAGCGAGGTTACACGGGGGAAAAGTCTTTGGGGGGGGATGGGGAGTATTAGAAATGAGTGCATCAACCTTTTCAAAGAGTCCCTCTTGGGACCAGTAAGGATCGTCGGAAGATTCCAGCAACTGATGTGTCCGAGAGTCCATAGTGGGGAAACAGACGACTCACCAAATACTTAAAAAAAACAAAAATGCAGAAAGGAGAGATGTTGGTGGGCCAGAGAGCAGAGAGTGAGGGGTGTCGGGAGTTGCAGCTTTAGGACAGTGGAGAAACAGACCAGTTCGAGTAAAGTAGACTGTAGTTAAAGGGGAAAGACAGCTCAGGTTTATAGATTGCCTCCTCCTCTAGTTGGAACATTCATTTGCATCCATCTCTCAATTGGTGATGCTAAGACGAATCTAAACTAGCAAAATTAATCGCATAGTATAAATCATTGTTTTTAAGGCTTGTACCTAGTAATCATAATTTTCTGAGAAGGTGATCCATCCCAACTTCCAAGTTGAGTCTATTTCTTCGGATCAGATTCACTTAACTATGAATTGTTTTGCCATGGTCAAGCCCACTTAATTTGCTACCTCATTTTCAAAACCTGAGCAATACTTATTATGCCTTATGAAGTATCAATTTTAAAGTTCACTTAACTCTTTACTTAATCATTTGGGGGATTTTACAATCCAACATAAGAAATATCGTTTTTGTGATTAAATTCATAGAGTAATTCATTAATGCATGTCCCACTTCCTATGATTGTGAGTTTGAACAATGCACTTAACACTCATTGCATTAAGTGTGCGGGGTGAAGAAGTGGTATTGAAACTGGCAAAATGAATCGCATGGCATCAATCATCATCTTTGGAGCTTGTGCTCGATACTCAAGACTTGCCAACAATTTCACCCACCCCAAGACTCCCCTGCCTCAAATATGCTTAACTATGAAGTTTTTCCCACCCACTTAGCTTGCTACCCCGTTTCTAAAACCTTAACATGTTTTGTGTCTTATGACTTATTTATTTTAGAGTTTCCTTGAGTCTTTTTTTAATCATTGTAGAGATTTTGTAGTCTAATTTATAGAATATCATTTTGGAAATAAAATACATAAAACAAATCCCTAAAAATATCTCTTTTTTTATAAAATATATAGAATAATTAGCTAGAAATATTTTTGAGATAAAATGCATAAAATAAGTTACTAGAATTATCAAATTCAAGTGACTTGTTCTATGTTGTATATCCCCAAATAATATTCCATAGGTTGGATTGTAAAATCCCCCAAATGACTAATATAACTTGTTCGATAATTTCAGAGATGCATCTATGGCCCTACAATATTATTGTATGCATTACTTAATATAAACTTATGAAATCATTAAAATGATTATGAATTAATAAGCTCATTATCAATCATTGGTATAATTTGTTGGAAAACTATAAAGATGCATTTATGCCCTTTAATATTAATATTACGTTATGCATTATTTGAAATGAATTTATTATATCTTTTTTTATTTTTTTTGTAAGTGAATGTGAGTATCTGTATTACTAAAAAAGACTAATATACAAAAAGAGGAACTCCTTGGTCTGCCAAAAAGGAAACCAGTCCAGGGGTTCCAGAGTTGCGTTCTTTGAGATAGCAGAGGGGTATGGTTGGACCGCCACATTGGGAAACTGGTCCAGCCCCATCATATCTAGTTTTTGACAAGCTAATCATAATAGAAACATAAAAAACACAAAGACAACAATTAAGACTGAGCTAGTAACATTCATTGATCATTGGCTAACCTGGTGCTAGTCCAGGATTATGAGATTCTTCTTTCCATCTTTCGCCTTGTCCTTTCTCTCCTCCTTCTGGGCCACTATGTGGGTCTTCCTGATCCAGGTTGGTGCTCCATTCCCATCAGCTGGTGTGATGTCCATATGATGGACGTAGCGCAAGTATAAGTGGAATTGGGCAACCATTCGCTCCAGCTTCTCCTTCTAGTTCTTTTGGTCCTCTGCAATTCCTTTTGTACTAGTGTCCAGGTTGCTGAGGTGACTCAAGATTTCCTTTAGAAATTGTTTTTGGTCCTTGTTACCCTTCCGGCTGGCAGCTTTCTTTTATGTGCTCACTTTTCCTATTAACATCTTTTTCCGCCATGCCATCTCTACCATCTTATGGTAGAGGGTTTCTCTGGACTGCGTGGTCCTTGGGTCCGTTGTCCAGTCTGCTTCCTGGCTCAGTTCCTCCAAGACTTTGCCCTTGCGCTTAGCAGTGATTCCCTCTCCCACCTCGTGATGGTTGCTTTTCCTTTCGGTTCGACCAATGCCTGGAAGGTTCCCTTGGCATCTCGGGCTGCTTGCTCCATCCTTGAAATCCTCCTATGGCTTGTCGGATTTTCTTCCATCTAGGTGTTTCTTTTTATGTGTGTTGTCTTCATACGCACCATCTTGGTTGGCTTGTGGCGGTTCTTTCCTTGAATTCTCCTCCTGTTCCTATCAACCCAGGGGTTCCTTCTTTTCGGGCCCTTGTTTTTGTGGTGGCTTCTATTGTTGCGCTTTTCCCGGCTTCATCTATTCCTAGTGCTTCGCATCTTATGGAAATTCTCTTGCTGCGGACTCATCCTTGCAATCATGGTTTGCCCGTAGAGGTGGTCCTTCCCGTCCTTTTTCTCTATCTCGGTATGTGTGACCATGACAATCCGTCTGTTATCCCTACTCTATCCATTGCCCCTGCTCATTGTGTAACCAACTTTTCTCTTCCCCATACCTATTCTTGGGAGAGGTGTGGCCCTACTGGTGCGTGGTAACATTTTTTGTCCTATGTCACTCACGGCCTATTGAGTCCCATTTGTACTTTCCCCTGCACTAACCCTGTGTTTTTTCCTACTAATGTGACCTTGATGTCGTACCCCCATTTGTTGTGTGGTTTGATCCCGCATTGTCACTTGTAATCAGGTGTTGGCCATGAAGATTCTACCTAGATTCGTCATGCCCGCCTATTGGCCTTGCACCGCTCCTCTCGATGTGACCTTTCGTACTTAAGTTGTCATCACGGTATTTTGTCACTAGTTGTATGCAGTCTGTTCTGAATTGACCGTTTGGGATGTTTCTCCAGGTCGTGTCTAACTCTAATCCTTCCTTGTTGACCCCCTCATTAGTGATTATGTCTGTCACCAGGCCATTCACTGACCTGCGTACCCAGCGCAAATCCACTGTGTTAATCTTTTATAGATGTTCCTAGATTTTTTGCAGGGAGTGTGCCAAGTGCCAGTGTCTCTGAACTTTTCCCACTCTGGTGCCATTTTGGAGTCTCTTCACTGTGTTGATTACCAAAGTGGAGTCACCTTCCACGATAGTGTTTTTCATCCTTTCACGGCTTAGAATCTCGAGGCTGATCTCCAGGGATCCAAATTCTGCTGCATTGTTAGTTGACTTTCCCATACTCCCAGCGTACAACCAGATTATGTTTCCTCCACTATCCCTGATTACCCCACCCATTCCTGTCATGCATGGGTTTCCTTTTGCCACCCCGTCGAAATTCAACTTGAGGGACCCTGCTGGAGGGGGATTCCAGTTGCACTCACCTATTTGGAGTTGCGGTGGTCGTCCTATTTGTGTGTGGTTTTGCTCGTATTTTAGGTGAAAATATTCTAGGAATCTAGAGTCCTGACCTACGAGTTGTGCTTTCCCATTCTAATAGTTGCAAATCTGCACCGTTTCTCTTGTCTTGGAGATTATTTTTTCTTTGATTTTCCCTTTCGGAAGGATTTCATTCTTGAAGATGCGTCGGTTCCTTTCTTTCCATATTGTCCATATGATCATCCCCGGAATGAGAGTACATCATAGATTCACCTTTTCATCTTCGTTGTAACTCTCATTCCAGTTGTTGATGGTTGTGAAAATGTTACCTCGGGTCCTATTGGACTGTCAAAAAATACCTTCCGCCCAGTCCCAGATCCCTGCTATGTAGGTACAATCATCAAGGAGATGATTCGTTGTTTCTTCCTTAACTTGATAGAGGTCGCACCATGACGAGCCTATGATTCCCCTTTTCCTTAGGTTTTCCCAGGTTAGAATTCGGTTGTGAAGTACTAACCATTTGAAAAAAAAAAAAATTGGTCACTCGGGGTTGCTCCAGAGCTTATCCCATAGTTGCGTTGGGTCTTCTTGGTCTTGGTCCATGATGTAATGTCAGGCTTCCTTCAAGTTGAATTCCCCGCCATTTTTTCGACCCCATATTAATTGGTCTTCTTCTTTCGAGACAACAATTTTCCTTTTCCCCAGTTCCTCCTCCACCTCTTTCGCGATTATTGTGGTCCAATCTCTAGTTTGGGAATTGAGATTGTCCCAGATTCTCCAACTATTTCGATCTGTTTCTTGCTTCCAATAGTGGTGGACTTTGGTTTTGCCTTGCGCGATCATGTCCTGTTGGAGTTCCTCCCTGTCCGAATTTCCCATTTTGGGTTCTTGTTGCCAGGCATCCTCCCAGAATCTGGTTTTTTTACCATTCCTTACTTTCCAGAAGATGTGTGTTTGGACCCAGGTTTTGTTGCACCAAGCTAGGTTCCAGATGGTTGATCCCTCCCTGGTGCCCATAAAACGAATTCGGTCCTAGTCATTTATGTCTGGGGCATACTTGGCCTTCTAGAGGGTTTCCCACGGGGTAGAAGTTTCTTTAACCCATCGCCACCAGAGTTTCGCCCCATAAGCTTCGTTGGTTACTTGTGGATCTTGTAGCCCCAGTCCTCCTTTGCATTTTGGCTTGCAAACCTTCTCCCAATCCACCAGGGCCCATTTTTTCTTTGTTTCCACTCCTCGCCATAGGAAGTCTCTTTGGATGGTCCTTATTTTTTGTAGTATTCATTTAGGGGCGGGAAATACAGACATCATATAGGTTGGAATTGCTTACAGAACTATCTTGGTCAGTACAAGTCTCCCCGCAAGGTTGAGGGATTTGTATGTCCAGTTTTTCACCCTTTCCTGTAGCTTGTTGAGCACTCCTTCCCAAGTTGCCATTTTGTATGCTCTGTCTGTCAGGGGGATGCCCAAGTATTTAGTTGGGAGATTTTTGTGCTCAAAGCCCAAAATATTTGCCAGGTTCCTTTGGATTGCAGGGTTGGTGTTGAAAAAGTAGATCGTCGATTTGGAATGGTTGATCTCAACTCCCGAGGCTTCCCCAAACTCTTCTAAGATCCTTTTGAAAGTTTTTGCTTCCTTGACTGTGGGTATGCCATGGAGTAAGGTGTCATCCACAAACTGTTGGTGTGTGGAAGTAGGGCAGTTTTCGAAAGGTTTGAGGCATGTTATTTCTCCTGCTGCAGTTGCGCTTTTTATGCTTCGACTGGGACCTTACATCATCAGGATGAACAGGAAGGGGGATAGCGGTTCTCCTTGTCTGATGCCTCTAGTGGGCCAGAAGGGTTTGGCTGGGGCTCCATTTATCAAGAGCGAGTAACTTGTCGTTGAGACTAGGCTGATAATCCAGTTGATCTAGTGTTGGGTGAAACCAAAGGCTTCCAGAGTTTTAACCATGTAGTGCCAGCTAACTTTGTCATAGGATTTTTCTAGGTCAAGTTGTATTATCATCCCCCCTCTCCTTTGGATTTTCAAGCTGTGGATTAGCTCATGGGCATGGATGATGTTGTCCATGATTTGTCATCCTTCCACAAAACCCACATGTTCTTGTGAAATCAGTGTGGGTAGGAGGGGTTTGAATCTAATGGCTATGACTTTAGAGATTATCTTGTAAACCACATTGCATAAAGCTATGGGTTTGTAGAGGTCAGGGATCCTTGCTTCATTTTCTTTGGGGATTAGAGTAATCATTGTGGCATTTAACACTTTTAGGATGGAGGTCGACTGTCTAGAGTCCTCCACCACCCTATAAACATCGTGTTTGACCAATTCCCAATAGGATTTGAAGAATTCCACTGTGAAACCATCTGGACCTGGGGCTTTCCCGTTGGGCGTCTCCTGGATCACTTGATCAATTTCCTCCCTAGCTATGGGTTTGTTTAGGTTGTTATTTTGTTCCTCGGTGACTAGATAGGGGATGTGTTGTGTTATCCTTTAGATGGCCTTCGTTCGGTCTTTGTTGGGTTCCTGGGCTATCCCATGGAAGTGACTTACCAGGGTATTTTCAATCTCCTTGCGGGATTCTCGCTCGATCCCATTCTGATCCTTAATTTTCAGGATTTTGTTGTGGGCTCTTCTAGCAATGGTTGTTCTATGAAAAAACTTGGTGTTCCTCTCTCCTTCCTTTAGCCATCTGATTCGAGACTTTTGGCACCATAGAATTTCTTCCTGCTGGCATCTTCCTTCCCATTCCTGGGTCATTTGGATCTCTTCCTTTTTTCAATCCTCTGTATAGCCCTCTGCTATGAAAACTTCCTGGAGTCTTCTCATTATGTCTTCAATATTTTTCTTCTCTTGGTTTATGTTGCCAAAAAGTTCCTTTTTACACTCCCTAAGCTTATATTTGATGTACTTTAGTTTCTTATAGAGTTTGAATATCTGTGTCCCTTGCTCCGGTTGTTCCTCCCACCACCACTGGTTGATGTTCTCCTTGAAGGTGGGGTGTTCAATCTAGAATTTCTCAAATCTGAATGGTCTATTCTTCGAGGTGGTTGGGAAGTCTGGTTCCAATTGAACTGACTAGTGATTAGAACCCCCCAAGGAAGGATGTTGCAATCTAAGGTTAACCCCTTCATAATGATGGATTCTGACACCAAGAATCTGTCTAGTCTTATCGCAACCTAGAAATGAATTTATTATATCAATAAAATGAGTATGAAAATATTATTGTTATGAACTAATTATTAATATGTATCATAAAATGAGTATGAAAAAATTATTGTTATAAAATAATTATTAATATGTATCATGATATTAATAAAATGAGTATGAAAAAATTATTGTTATAAAATAATTATTAATATGTATCATGATATTAATATTGAAATATTATGCATTATTTGAAATGAATTTATTATATTAATAAAATGAGTATGATTTTTTTTTATTAAGATGCATCTCTTTCCTTTAATATTATGTTATGCATTATTTGAAATGAATTTATTATATCAATCAAATGAGTATGAAAAATTATTGTTATGAACTAATTATTAATGCTTATCATAAAATGAGTATGAAAAAATTATTGTTATGAATTAATTATTAATATGTATCATGATATTAATATTGAAATGTTATGTATTATTTGAAATGAATTTATTATATCAATAAAATGAGTATGAAAAAAGAATTATTGTTATGAACTAATTATTAATATGTATAATAAAAAAATGAGTCTGCAAGGGTGTAGATTGATTGGAAAGTGTCGTGTAAATGGAAGGAAATATGTAAAGGAGGTCTCAAGTTTGATTCTCACCCCGATTTACTCGTGCTCCATGCTTGCGGGTTGTGTAGTGCACCTGGAGTTATAATGGTAGCGGATGGGCATCGACCCCGTGTGACGTGAGTACGAGAACCACGAGTTGTCGATTCCCCAGTATATATATATATATATATATATATATATATATATATATATATATATATATATATATATATATATATATATATATATATATATATATATTATTCTTATGAACTAATTATAAATATATATCATGATACTAATATTGATTATTAAAGATGATTTGGTAATGTTTGAAGTTGGTTTTTTATCATAGTTTTAGCTTCAGACTTTATATGTAATTGATGTATTGATCTGGATTGGATCTTTATATTATTTCTCATTTATCTCGATGTTTTTAGAGTGAAAAAAATTGGAGGAATAAATTTGTAGGGTCATTTTAATGGCAAGTCCTAGTTTGGAAAAATGGGGTTTAAAACCTTCTGGAGTCATTTTGAGGCATCAAATGACAAATTTTTGGGTCAAAAATTTCACAACGTTTGCTGCAACCCCTTGATGTTATTCTACATATCGAGACCTTTCCAACAAAGAAAAAATCACGTCAATTGGAGCTCAAATGCAAAAGTTATGGCTCCTGCAAGTTGACCTACCATGTTGATCACCATGGTGCAAGTGGATGCCACATCATCCCCCGCTACTCATGCATATGGGGGTATCCATGTATGGAATTTCAAGAAGATTCTAGAAGGTCCAAAACCTTATCACAAATGAGGGTTGAGGAAGTCAAAACCATACCCCTAGATGATTATCGAGCATGTTAATCATTGGGTTGCTTTAGCAAGGTATTTGTTCCATAGTTGAGAAAAGCAACTAGGAGTGGTATTTTGAGAGCATAACATAGGACAAGAGATTGTGTAGTAGCCATGCAGGCCACAGTGTCAAAAGAAACTCCACAGAGATTGTCTCTTTCTTTGTACTTGCATTTGAAGAAAATAGAATACAATGACCTCACCTTATAGTTGGGTTTTCTCTTGTATTGGGTTTTCGAGGTTATATCTTGTGTTTATTTGTGGATGGTGTGTGGGTATTTATCTATGTTCTTTATTTTTCACATTTCAACTATTTCATACATTTTAAAAGGAAAACCAGTAATTAAAGAATCTAAGATCTAAAGGAAATTAGCATTCACATTAAAGATTTCAGTATTTTATTAGATATGTTGTGATGAACTGTCCAATGGAATATCTATGGCAATTTACAGATCATGTCTTTATAAAACATTAAAAAAACAATATTATTAAATATGAATAGTGGAGTATCAAAGAATCTTTGGATAAGTCATGATTAATATTTGATTGATCTTCATAATTTGTTAACTCGTGAAAGCCAAAGAAAGATAAAAAATTTATTCTCTAATCTTTTCAATCATCAAAACAAAATGTTAAAACAAATCATTTAATTTCTTGCTAATATTTTAAAGATCTAGTAAAAAAAAGTTGATATTATTGGATGGTAACCATCATCATCATCATAAAAAAGAAGACAGATGCTCTGATAAAACTGCAAGCTAGGGTTTGGCAGTCGCGGTCATAGTAGAGGAAATCATGAGTACCAATGGTGGGGGGGGTAATGGAGCCCCCTCATACAAACAGGTAGTGGTGGACAGGGGGAAATTGCCAAGAGGCGTAGGTTTCAAGGAACCAATGAAAATCACCTCGGGATCAGACCCAGAAAAAATTCAAGAAAGGAACCAAGGAAAAAGTGAGTGCATGGGGGAAGAAGCCAGAGAAACTTAGAGTGTTGCACAAGACACAGCGAAACCCAATGGGGCAGAAGGATGCAACCTATGTAAACCTAAAACAACAAAGATACCCAAGGTAATCCTGGAGGATCCGCAAACGCAACTCTACAAGGACTAGATGAAGACGCATGTGTTAATCTGCAAGTTTATGGGTTTGTGGCCCACAGAAAGAACGTTGCGCAACTGGATTAAATATCATTGGAAGCCAAGCGGAGAAGTGGAACTCCATCTAGGCTCGAAAGGTTTCTTCACGGCAGTATTCATGAACCTGGAAGACATGGATAGGGTCTTTGAGGGGGGGGCATACTTCCACGCCTTAGAAGGATTGTACATGCGACCTTGGAAGGAAAACTTCTCCCCAGAGAAAGAGGCTTTCAAGAATGTACCTGTCTGGCTGAGATTTTACTCCTTACCATTAGATTACTGGCTACCCTCTACCTTCGAAGCAATAGGGAACAAACTGGGAAAATATGTAAAGACTTCAGAAGCCACCCTAAAAGGGATATATACATCTTACGCAAGAATATGCATAGAGATGGATGTGTCGGGAGCACTCCCAGAAGCCATAAGTCTAGAATTCAGGGATGAGGAATGGATCCAAAACATAGACTACGAGCAGATCCCCTTCAGATGCAGAAGATGTCATGAACATGGACACCTAACCAGAGAATGTCCTTTCAATAAAAAACAGGAAGCAGAAAGCACCAAACCACAGCAGGATGAGGATGGGTTTATAATTTTGAACCATAGAAGCAAGGCTAACAATAAGCAAAGTAAAACCCCAACAGGGGGCAACCCGGAGGCCTAGAATAAAACAGAAGGACAGGACAAAACCAACAAAAGGGCAGAAGGCAGAAAGGAATCGAAAAAAGCTCAAGAAGCCAAAGAACAAGCAACAAATGAGACCACATATAGCCCAAGTAATAAGAAGGAACAGGGGAGTGGCGCAACTCTTATGGATGGAGAAACCCAAGACTAAAACACCCCCATGCAAGAAGTAGAGGGAGATGCGGACATAAACCCAAGAGAAGTAGGTATAGAAGACCCTGATCTCAGAGACCTTGTGGAAAGGGAAGGGATAGATCTCCCAAATATACTGGAGCAATGGAAAAGACAGGGAGTAGACAACATACCAACGGAGCAACTAGATCTCATCCAATACTTGTTCCTCCTAAGGGAGGAAGCCAAATMTAGAGGGCTCAAGCACACACATGGGGAGATAGGACACCTAGGAATCAAAACTGATGAGGRACAACCACAKCTCTCACCCAAGCAAACGAGGAGGAAAAAAGGCAGGAAATCAAACAACGTAGCCCTACAGGAGCTTGGAGTGTTGTTGATAAACTCAGGTAAGATCAAGAAAMTTTTCCCCAAATYGCACCCACATGTTTAAATGAAGGTTATAACATGGAATATAAGAGGCCTAAATAGCCCACGAAAGAAGAGAATCCTCAAAAAAAGACTTAGGAAGGAACAACAGGATCTTTGTTTCATTCAAGAGACAAAATGCACTACAGACAGAATGGAAGTAATCAACAAACAACAATGGAGAAAGTAAAATATGGTGGTTGTCGGAGGCCACCAGATGGCAGGAGGCATTCTCACCTTGTGGAACCCACAAGTGCTGAGTCTAATAACAACCGAAGCTACCAGGCACACACTCACGGTTAGCATGCAAATCATTGGTAACACGAAAGTGAGTCTATGCACCAATGTGTATGGACCCCAGGTGTCAGAGGAAAAGAGAAAGATGATACGAGACCTAGAAGACCTTAAAACCCGATCCAACAACCTCCAATGGATCTTGGCAAGGGACTTCAATATCGTCACATCACTTGCGGAGTAAAAAGGAGGAACAAGAAGATTGGATAGGGATGCTGAAGATTTTTCAATGTTCATAGACACAGTGGAGATGGTGGACATCGAAAATAATAATGGGCAGTTCACCTGAAACAACAAACGGGTGAACCAATAGCAGGTAGCGAAAAGACTAGACAGATTCTTAGTCTCGGAGTCTATTATTATGCAGGGACTAACCTTAGAATGAAACATACTTCCCTGGGGAGGGTCTGATCACTGGTTAGTCCAACTGGAAGCAGGCTTCCAAACCACACCGAAGAATACACCCTTCAGATTTGAGAAATTTTGGATCGAACACCCCACTTTCAAGGAAAAAATCAAACAGTGGTGGCGGGAGGAACAACCAAAGAAAGGGACAAGGATGTTCAAACTCTATAAGAAACTAAAATACATCAAATATAATCTCAAGGAGTGGAACAAGGAAATCTTTGGAAATATAAACCAAGAGAAAAAAATCATTGAAGACAAAATGAGAAAACTCCAGGAAATCTGCATAGTTGAGGGCTATACAGAGGATCAGAAAAAGGAAGAGATCCAGATGACTCAGGAATGGGAAGCTAGATGCCAACAGGAAGAAACTCTTTGGTGAGAAAAGTCCTGAATCAGATGGCTAAGGGAAGGAGAGTGGAACACCAAATTTTTTCATAGAACAACCATTGCCAGAAGAGCCCACAACAAAATCCTAGAAATTAAGGATCTGGATGGGATCGAGAGAGAATCTCACAAGGAGATCGAAACTACTCTGGTAAATCACTTCCATGGGATAGCCTAGGAACCCGACAAAGACAGAACGGAGGCCATCCAAAGGATAACCCAACACATCCTCATCTGGTCACCGAGGAACAAAATAACAGCCTAAATAAACCCATTGCTGAGGAGGAAATTGACCAAGTGATCCAGGAAATGACCAATGGGAAATCCCCAGGTCCAGATGGCTTCACAATAGAGTTTTTCAAATCTTGTTGGGAAGTGGTCAAACATGGCGTTTATAGGGTGGTGGAGGAATCTAGACAGTCAGCCTCCATTCTAAAAGCTCTAAATGCTACAATGATTAATCTAATTCCCAAAGAAAATGAAGCCAAGACCCTCAACCGTTATAGACCTATAGCTCTATGCAATGTTGTTTACAAGATAATCTCCAAAGTCATAGCCAATAGATTGAAACCACTCCTACCCACACTGATATCACAAGAACAGGCGAGCTTCGAGGAAAGAAGAAAAATAATGGACAAAATTATCCATGCTCACAAGCTAATCCACACCCTAAAAAATCAGAGGAGAGGGGGAATGATAATACAACTGGAACTAGCAAAAGCTTATGACAAAATTAGCTGGCACTATATGGTCAAGACTTTGGAAGCCTTTGGCTTCACCCAACCCTAGATTAGTTGGATAGTTAGCCTCTTGTCCATGACCAGCTACTCACTCCTAATAAATGGAGCCCCAACCAAACCTTTCTGGCCCACGAGAGGCATCAAACAAGGAGACCTGTTGTCCCCCTTCATGTTCATTCTGATGATGGAAGGTCTCAGTCGAAGTATAAAAAGTGCAACATCTGCAAGATAAATAATAGGCATCAAACCTTTTGAAAACTTCCCTACTTCCAAACATCAACAATTGATGGATGACACCTTACTCCATGGCATACCCACGGTCAAGGAAGCAAAAGCCTACAAAATAATCCTATAAGATTTTGGGGAAGCCTCGGATGCAGAGATCAACCACTCCAAATCTATGATCTTTTTATTCAACACCAACCCTGCAATCCAAAGAAATCTGGCCAATATTTTGGGCTTTGAACGTAAATCACTTCCAACCAAGTACTTGGGCATCCCCCTGACAGACATAGCATACAAAATTTCAACTTGGGAGGGAGTGATCAACAAGTTACAGGAGAGGTGAAAAATTGGACGTACCAATCCCTCAACCTAGCGGGGAGACTCATTTTGACCAAATTGATTCTGCAAGCAATTCCAACCTTTATGATGTCTGTTTTTCCAACCCCCAAGGGGATACTACAAAAAATAAGAACCATCCAAAGGGACTTCCTGTGGCGAGGAGTGGAAACAAAGAAAAATTGGGCCTTGGTGGCATGGGAGAAGGTTTGTAAACCAAAAATCAAAGGAGGCTTGGGGCTACAAGACCCGCAAGTAACCAATGACGCCTACAGGGAGAAACTCTCGTGGTGATGGGTCAAATAAACTACTACACCGTGGATAAACCTCTGGACGGACAAGTATGCCCGGGACATAAACGACCAGGAAAAAAATTCTCTTTAGGGGTAACAGGGAGAGATTGGCCATCTGGAACATAGCATGGCGCAACAAATCCTGGATCCAAACACACAACTTTTGGGAAGTAAGGAATGGCAGAACAACCAAATTCTGGGAGGACGTCTGGCAACAGGAACCTAGAATGGAAAATCAGGTCAAGGAGGAACTCCAACAAGAGATGACCGCGCAAGGTAAAACCAGAGTCTACCACTACTGGAAACAAGTAACAGATCACAACAGATAGAGAATCTAGGACCCTCTCAGTCCGCAAAATAGAGATTGGACCGCAACAAGCGTAAAAGAGGTGGAGGAGAAACTAGGGAGAAGGAAAATTGCAGTCTCGAAAGAAGATGACCAACTGAGATGGGGACAAAAATACGACGGGGAATTCAACTTGAAAGAAGTCTGACACTACATCGAGGACCAAGACCAGGAAGACCCAGCGCAACAATGGGATAAGCTTTGGAACAACCCCCAATGGCCAAAAATTAAAATTTTCAAATGGTTAATACTCCACAACCGAATTCTAACTTGGGAAAACCTAAGGAAAAGGGGATACATAGGCCCATCAAGATGCCACCTCTGTCAAGCTAAGGAAGAAACAACGAATCATCTCCTCAACGAATGCATCTACACAACAGAGATCTGGGACTGGGCGACAGGTATCTTTCGACAGTCCAATAGGATCTGAGGTAACATCTGTGCAACTATCAATATCTAGAAAGAGAATTACAACGAAAATGAAGAGGTGAACCTCTATTGGACCCTCATTTCGGGGATGATCATATGAAAAATATGGAAAGAAAGGAACCGACGCATCTTCAGGAATGAAAGCAGATCGAAAGGGAAACTCAAGGAAACAATAATCTCCCTAATAAGAGAAACAGTGCAGAGCCGCAACTGCCAGACAGGACGAGTGCAACTCATAGACCAGGACTCCCGAATTCTAGAAGATTTTCACCTGAAAGAAGGGTGCAAGCGCAGTCAAGTAAGGTGGGTACCGCAACTCCCAAAAGGTGAGCGCAACTGGAAGCCACCCCCAGTAGGATCCCTCAAGTTGAATTTCAATGGGGCATCAAAAGGTAACCCAGGAATGACAGGAATGGGAGGGGTAATCAGGGACAGTGATGGAAACATAATCTGGCTGTATGTTGGGAGTCTAGGAAACTCAACCAACAACACCGTGGAATTCGGAGCCCTGGAGATCGGCCTCGAGATTCTAAGCCGCTAAAGGATGACAAACACCATCGTGGAAGGTGATTCCATGCTAGTTATCAACATAGTTAAGAGACTCCAAAATGGCACCAGAGTGGGAAAAATTTAGAGGCACTGACGCTTGGCACACTCCTTGCGAAAAATCCAGGATCATTTGCAGACGGGGAACACAGTGGAGTTGCGCTGGGTACGCAGGTCAGCAAATGGATTGGCAGACAGAATCACTAATGAGGGGGTCAGCAAGGAAGGATCATAACTAGACACTATCTGGAGTAACATCCTGAATGGTCAGTTCAGAATAGACTGCATCCAACTAGCGACAAAATACCGTGACGGTAGCCGAAGTACGAATGACCACACCGAGGAAGGAGGCGCAAGGATAACTGACGGGAAAGAAGGAACCAGGCAGAATCTGATTGCCCATCACTCAACCATGAGTTACAATGCACACTCAGACCACACGGCAAATGGGGGTATGACACCAAGGTCCTGTCAATAGGAATAAGTACAGGGGTTGTTCGTGGGAAAGCAGAGAAGGTAATCAGCAGGTAGCAAAGGACGAAGGGTAAAAGGTGTTACCATGGTTAAGTATGGATACACCTCACCCAAGCACAGATATGGGGAGTGGCACAGTTGGTTGTACAACGTGCAGAGACAAGGGTTGGTGCAGGGGTTACGGTTGGGTCATCACGAGAACACATACCGAGACAGAGAAAAAGGACCGAAAGGTACACCTCTACGAGAAGACCATGATTGCCAGGATGAGCCCGCAAATGGGGAAATCCCATAAGAGAAGAAGCACCAGGAATAGCTACAGACAGGAGAAGAGCAACTGTAGGGGCTATCATAAAAACAAGGGAGGTGAAAATAGGAACAAGAGGAGAACCCAAGGCAAAAACTACCACAAACCAGTCGAGATGGTACGAATGAAGAAAAATCACAGTAAAAGAAGCCCCCAGGGGAAAGAACCTTCGATAAGCCCCCAGAGGATTACAAGGATAAAGCAAGCGGCCAAAGAAGCCAAGGGTACCTTTCATACGTAGGTAGAACCAAAGGGCAAAGCGATCATCACCAGGTGGGAGAAAGAAATCAATACTAAACGCAAGGGTAAAGCTTGGAAGGAACTGATTCAGGAAGCAGACTGGATAAAGGACCCAGGGGCCACATAGCCCAAAGTAACCATCTACCAAAAAATGGTGGAGGAGGCTTGGAGAACAAAGATGTTAATAGGCAAGATGAGCTCTGAATGGAAAGATGTCATCTAGAAGGATAATAGGGACCACAAAAAACTGCTTACAGAGATCCTGAGTCGCCTCAGCAACCTGGAGGCTAGTACAAAACGGCTAGCTGAGGACGAGAGGGACCAGAAGGAGAAAATGGAATGAATGGAAGGCCAATTCCACCTATACTTGCGCTACGTCCACCACATGGACATCACGTCAGCGGACCGGAGTGGAGCCCCAACCTGTATCAGAAAGACATGTACGGTGGTCTAGAGGGATGAGAACAAAGAAAGAAAGGATGAAGGCAAAAAACATCTCATCATCCTGGACTAGCGCCAATTCAGCCATTGGTCAAGACATGTTGCTCAGTGTAGGTGCAACTTCCTTTTTATATGATTATGTCCTTTTATATATATGCTTATGTTTAGCTTTTCAAAACTGAATATAGTAGGATTGGGCCGGTTTCCCAAGGTGGCGGCCCAGCCATACCCCTCTACTATCTTAGAAAGCGCAACTCTGGAGTCCCTAATCTAGTTTCCATTTTGGCAGATCAAGGGATTCCCCCTCTTTTTGTATCATAATCTCTTTCAATAATACAAGAACTCACACTCACTTACAAAAAAAAACACATCATCAATATAATATTGTTACCAAAGTTGGTCTCATTGAAATTTGGAATTATTGGGACAAATGGTGAGAAGTGTTATTCCCACAAGTTTTGGTTTTATTGAAAACATTAAGGTATTTATGGGGAATTTAAAAGGAGGGGTTGAAAATATGACATCTAAAAGTGATGATATATGTGTACATATTTAGAATTCATGTCTCTCCATGTTTTCTTTTAGGATCAGGGCTAAAAGTGATGATATATGTGTACATATTTAGAATTCATGTCTCTCCATGTTTTCCTTTAGGATCAGGGCTAATGGTCAAAAGTTCCATGTCATCAATATTGTATTTCAAGAGGATTTGCCCAATATCTTGAAGTAGTAGTGAAATATTTAGATGCCAATAGGATTAGGGCTAATGGTCAAAAGTTTCATGTCATCAATGTTGTATTTCAAGAGGATTTACCCAATATCTTGAAGTAGTAAAATATTTAGATGCCAATTTTTATTCATCGAATTCCACCATGATACATACCAATTAGGACCATAAAATAGTGTTGCCTCTGATCCTTACTTAATGTGTAAACTTAGTGTTGGTTAATTAAGTTATCCCTAACTTGGTCGGTCTTGTGTTTTGGTTCCTAAACTCATAAGGATTTTGATGTGGATCTTTTTACCATTAGCAATGGATTTTGAATCTTTTTATGTAAGTGAGCATATTTTTTTTAAGATAATTTTTAAATATTTTTAATGTAATTTTTAAGTAATAATGAAATATTATGTTTAATTTAAATATTTTATTTATTTTGAATGCTTTTTATATGATTTTGAATCTTTTTATGTAAGTGAGCATATTTTTTTTAAGATAATTTTTAAATATTTTTAATATAATTTTTAAGTAATATTGAAATATTATGTTTAATTTAAATATTTTATTTATTTTGAATGCTTTTTATATACGGTTGTGTAAAAAAAACTATTAACATTAACATGGAATAAAATTGTTAATTTACAAATTTGTGAATAAAATAATTACCTTCTTATCATTTCTCGTTATAAAAATACTTTATGAATTAGTTATATATATATATATATATATAACATTTTTTTTTAATGATATTCTCTTTATAAATTGGATTCTTATTTAATATATTAAATAAGGTTGTTTTTATGAGGAAAAAGACATAAATGGATTAGAAAGTATTAAATTAACTATTAATTTATTGACAAAACACTTTGTAAGAGAAAAAAAGATAAGGTTGAAACTGTTAAATGTTGGGGTTCCACGTACTAGGCATAAAAGAATTGTTTAAATTTCAAGGTGTATTTTATTATTCCATTGAAATGTCTAGAATGTCCTATGTGAAAAAAGATAAAGCAAAGTGTGTCTAATGTGCACGTGAAGAGATTTCCAAGGTAACTTTCTAAGAATTTATTCTCTTATGAATGGTTTGATTAATTCAAAAATCAAAATCTCTTTTAAATACTTATATAGATAAGATTTTTTGAAATTTTGTAAATGTGAAATAGCTAAATTTTAAATGATTTTAAATACACATTGTACTAACATATAATAATCAAGTTAGTATTAAAACTTTGCATAACTTCCAATTTTCTAAGGTTTAGATAATGTAACATGTATCTAATATCCTAATTCAATTTTGTCTAAACCAAAATATATTTCCAGTTTATGTTTATTATTATTATTTTTGTAAGTAAGAAGTTTCTACTCAAATATTAACAAAATATACATAATTTCAAACTTGTCCAAGGTAGAAACCATATCAAACATACAGTCAAAGGTTTATTGGTAACCCAAATGTCTATTAGCTTGTCCAGATGGAAACCGGGCTAGCTTTCAAAAACAAGCCATAATCAGTTAAGTTTGAAGTAGCATAATAAGGACCATAGAATGATAAATCAAACTAGAAATTCTAGGAATGTTAAAGAGGCCTACATAGACGATAAAAAACTAGTGCAAAAGAGATAGAGTGAGGCTCAATCATCTAGAGCATGAGCATGAGTCGGTGCCTTGGATAGGCCCGCTTCGATCCCAACAACCGAAGTAGATGGACAAAATCCCGTATGCGGACCATTGTCTCGAGTCAGTTGAAGAGACTCCCCATTACGCTTCACTAGTCAAGGAACCATAGTAAGAAGCAACTTGTTCTAGCTCTCAAGAGCCTTCAGCCTCTGCCTAAATTTCATGTAGTCCTTCTCTTTTGGTAGCACACCTTGGGCCACCATGGTTTTGGCATGCCAATAAAGATCCATAGTGCAATGAAACTTGGTATCTCTATTCCTAGTGCAGCCAAGGTCCAAAAATATTTCACCCACCTACATCCTCCTATTAAGATTGAATCAACTTCACCTCATCCTCCAATGGTTGCATGGCCTCTTTAGTTACAAGGGGAACAAAGCACTGATAGTGGGCCACCACTTCCTCCACAACAAGGGTCGCTTTGTTCTTTCTAACAACAAAAGCCTTGGCACAACCCATCTGTGAAGCCATAGGAGCCCAGAGAAACAAACCCAACTGCCTCTAGACACAATCAAGAAGAAAAACACAATCAAAAGAAATAAGCAGAGACGGATCCTCGCTCATATTTAGCCATTACTCCCCACACTCAACAATGATGATGGCCAGAACAGGGTCGAACTGGTCACTGATACTCATAGAAGGAAGTTTTCCCATCATTAATTCGACCCCTCTGCAACTCATACACCTCCACCACCTCCGACGGTTCATTTGATCATGGAAGAGGGGAGAACAAGATTGAATTAACTAAAGATGCGGCAAGGAGTGTGCAAACAAGAGACATAACCCTCACATAGCTTTTAAAACCCAGGCCATTGCCACTTGTACCATCATCCTAGCGCCTCCCACCAGTTGTCACCCAATCCAAGTATAACTTATATATATTATTAAATTAACCTTATTGTTTATTAAAATAAATATTACTTTCTCTAATATGCAAATATCTATTAATAATTTAATTATTTTTAGACTTAAAATTGATAAATTATTAATATATGCAAATATAAATTGAAGAAAAATAAAAATATTTTTTTAAAGGTAAACATCTAATTTCAACTCCTATATTGAAATGTAAATATTTTTTAATTGAAATTCAGTGGGACCACCCTCCTTTCCCTACATTCTCAAAGCGACATTAGTGATAGAGAGTGTGGGAGGGGAATTAGGTGACGGACCCTTTAGTGCATTCTGCAATGTTTAAAAGTCTCCACATGTGCTTTTAGTCTTTCCCTTTAATTATATATATTTATATATATATGGAATATATATGCATATACTATATATATTTTCCATATATATATTGACAACTAGAGAATTAATCTGCAGAATTTCCACATGTGATGTCCATTTTGTTTTGAATTTGATAGGTGAAACTATTTCCATTTGATGATGTCTATTTTGTTTCATCAATGATGTCTATCTATTTATTTATTTATTTATTTATTGACAACTAGAGAATTAATCTGCAGAATATATATATATATATATATATATATATAAAGAATTAATCTGCAGAATTTCTATATGTGATGTCCATTTCGTTTTGAATTTGATAGGTGAAATGGGTCTATCACGATTTCCATTTGATGGTGATGTCTATTTTATTTCATCTAACCCCAAAATAGTGGGCAGGACGCCAAAATAGTGGATGTTTTTTCTCGATTTAATGTGTGCGATGGTTTTATTACAAAAGATTCATGAAATAGTAACATATTTTGTCCAAATACGTTATATTTTATGTGTTTCTTCTCTCATATTTCGTTCCAACGTCATCCTTGAAGGACTCACGATGACATTCTTGATGTGATTAGGCCCATCTATTAACATTCCTTGTTGTTTTAACATTGGTGTTTTAACATGGGATAGTTAATGCTAACATATATTTTATTAAATTATTAAATATTATTTTACAAAGTTTATTTTTATATAATGGGCGATGATTTTAACAAAATTTTAGTATATTTTAAGGTTTTTTTAAAATATATTTTGAATTTTGAATTTTTGAACTTTGACGTTAAGATAAGAAGAATCATTTTTAGATCTTTATTACTTTTGTTATTAGTCCCTGCCAAAGGCCAGGGACTAATAGCGATGAGTTCATCGTTGACTGGCTATTAGTTTAGGTTTGACTTTTTTATTTTTGTTTTATTTCAAATGTATAACATAAGAAATCAAAATATGTATTTTTCTTAATAATGAAAAAAACTATTTTTCTAACATTTGATTGGCTAATATCTTTCAAGTCTTATTGCAGGCTTCACGTAAATCAATGTGTAAGTTTGACAAAA
>JASDQU010370422.1:52408-62703 GCA_032191745.1 Picea mariana | reverse complement strand
TAATATTTTTGTTTTTTTATACAGAAATTCTTGTCATATTTATTATATTTATGAAAAGATTCATTATACATTTTGAATAACAAACAACCCTCAATTATTATATTAAATTTCATTGTTCAACATACATTTCCCAACTAATTTGGCAGGGACTGCGTTGCCATGCAACCCTTGTTTTATATAGTTGTGAAGTTTGGGGATAAAGTATTTTTAGAGAATTATAGAAAAAAATGAAGCAAATCCAAAAGCATCTTATAACTTAGAATCTTAAAATTAAAGGCAATACACTCTATGTTATATTTCTCATAAAACAAGTTTTTCTCCCATTGAGAACATAGTTATGACTAGGCACTTAATGTATAAATAACATGGAAGACAAGAGGCTTCCTGAGGTTGCTTCAGACTTCAATCAAAACTACTTGTGGCTCAAGTGGGGTTAGTATAAAAATGTCAAGTCTTGGCTAAATCATTGGGGTATCGAGGAAGAGATCGCTTTGTAAAATAAAGATAATATTAAAAATATGATTGCATATGAATTTATGGAAAAATTGTTGTGTGATAAAGAATCAGAGGATAAGAGAAAGTTAAGATATTACAAGGAGGTGATCAACCCTAATCTAGAAGATTCTTCTTCAAGTGTCTTCGCGCTTATGAAAATGACAACGATTATGACTTAGTTTGGCAACTTATGATTCTTCTTGCACTACAACTTTGTTTGCTTGGATGGAGTACTGATTGATGGTCCAAGTTCATGAGATTGAACTGGTCTATTGTGGATGTGATAACTAGAACATATGTTAATAGTTCAAGGAATTGTCCACAATACACTAAGGCAAGGTAGCTACTTTCATTTCACAAACAAATTTTACAAAATAGAGAATAGTCCTATGTTTTCCAACTACAAATGCCTACAGTCCAACCAATGAGAGGGCAACTAGGCTAATATGGAAGTCGACCAGATAAAGGTATCGACCAAGGAAATGAATTCGACCAATTAATGTGAAGACGACTAGATGAGGGATCGACCGAGGAAATGAATTCGACCAGTCAATGTGAAGTCAAATAGGTGAGGGGCCTCTCAATCAAGAAAGAGTCAAGTCAACCAGGGAGGAGTTGAGTTGATCAAGGAAGTGTCCAATTGACTAAGTAAAGGAACTAATTCGATCAAGTGATGAAATTGGCTATGTAAAGAAGGAATTACAGTGTATGACAATCGGACTTAGAAATTATATCAAATGAGAGAAATTGCATACCAGATAAAGAACGTACAATGCATAGGTGAGAAAAATCGACTCAGTCAGCATTGAATTTCTAGTCCTCAGAGTCCATACAACACGTGGGAAGATCATATGACGCACAAGTAGGTGAAATTCGCTCAACCACTGATGAAATTACGACCCAGAGAGGGCATACGGCCTGTGGGAATCAAGAACACTTAGCTAGAAATGAATTTCAACTTAGGGAAGAGGTCTCATGGAAGTTTTATTTTTTTAATACATGATATTTTTTTAACAATAATATTCTTCCTTGACTTTACATCTCATATGATTTAATTAAATGTAGGGATGGACACTGATCATGATGGCATGGGGCCCTTCACGCTAACAACCTAGTCTCCTTCCTCGTCTGTAGTCTCATGCATTGTTGATGTCGATCACCGTAGAACATGTGCCAATAGCCAATTGTTCTTAGCAGATCCAACTCAAATTAGCATCTAGGAGTGGGATTTAAGAGCATAACAAAGGAGGTAGAAGATTCTATAGCAGCCATTTAGGCCATAGTGTCAAAGGAAGCTCCATAGTGAGTACCCCTTTCTTTGTACTTGCATTTAGAACTGAAGAAAATAGAGCAAAGCATAGGCCTCGCATTCTAGATGGATTTTCTCCCATATTGGGTTTCCTAGGTCACATATTGAGTTCATTCGTGTGGATGGTGTGTTCATTTGCTTGTTCTTTCCTTTTCATATTTTAGTTATTTTCATCAATTTGAGCATTCAACTAGCAATAATATATCTGAGATCTAAGGAAATAAATTGTATAATAAAAGATATCATAATATTACAAGATCTATTGTAACAAACTATTCCAGTGGAATAGTCATGGAAATTTACAAATCATATTGGTATGAGAGCAATTTTCTTTGGGGGTTTTGTGAGAAGTGGTAGGATCTAGAAATTGGCTTGACAAGGAAGTTGAAAAACCCTAGCCATGGAAAATGAGTCTAGTCATAACAACCCTTGGGATACAACAAAAGAGAGTTTTTTGAGGCTGGAAGAACAAGTTGTCGATATCCCTCACAACATGGCCCTCCTCATAGAGGCTCTAGCGAACAAGTTTGAACCTTTCGAGGATGCTAATGGCTCTAACTCAAAAGTTGGATCAGATGATAAACTGGGAGATAGTTAAGACCTAGAAAAGGAGTCGAAAAAGGAGCCCCAAAAAAGAATAACTAAGTTCCAATGCCATCACTCCTTCACGACCTATATTTAAAATGGAAGCAAAAGTGGACATCAAACCCTATTAAGGTGAGATTGATGTTGTTAAGTTGAATCATTGGTTGCAATATTTAGAAGTGTATTTTAGTGTCCATAATATAGACGAAGAGAAAAATGTTTCATTTTCTTATTGAAACTAGAGGTCCATGCACTAACTTGGTGGGAAAGCCACATGGGGACACTTAGGCTAGAGTGTGATCCACCAATAACTAAGTGAGAGGTGTTTAAAACCCTTGTCAAGTTCCAATTCTACCCTATTTGGTATGTAGAGGACCAGTGGATCCGTTGGCATCACTTTAGGCAGAGGCTAGGACAAAGTGTGCAAGAGCACATCATCGAGTTCAAGAAAATAGTGATTATACTGAGTATATCTCCCAAAAAATCATATGTATTCTTCGAATATCTAGGAGGTCTACACAACCATCTATGAAAACAAATGATTTTTTTCAAAATTAAAACCA
The DNA here is from genome assembly GCA_032191745.1 of Picea mariana. Lineage (NCBI taxonomy): Eukaryota > Viridiplantae > Streptophyta > Pinopsida > Pinales > Pinaceae > Picea > Picea mariana. The sequence continues at coordinate 59,751 of JASDQU010370422.1, read as the reverse complement.
TTAATGAAGCCTATATGCAAGCACAATACCTAAAAACATATTCCATAAAAAAGCACAATCAAGTGACTCTAAAAAAAAAATACCACCAAAAAGAAAAAAATGAAAAAAAAACCACGAAAAAGGAAAAAATGAAAAAAAAAAACAAAAAAAAACTATTACACATTAGCACCATATACACATATACTTGGATTGACAATATTTTTGTTAAATAAACATTGATTAAATGGTAATTTATAAAATGATTTCTATAATTCACATAAACTTGAGTTCAATGTCACCAAAAAATCCTCATCATAATATTATAATATATTCTTATTGATTGACCTTAACAATATTCTCCTCCCCTTTTTTGCATGTTCCCTTCACTTTGGATAATTTAATTAATTGTGATTCTCCTTATTTTGGTTGGTCGGCTATGTGTTTGGTCATTCTCTAAGGTTACACCGCTATGATGCAACCTCATCCTTGATTTAATGTGTAAACTTAGTCTTCGTTGATTAAATTATCCCTACACCTAGAACTTGGTGGGCCTTGTGTTTTGGCTTTTAAATTTATTAGAATTTTCTTAGGATTTGGAGTCTTTTCCAATTAAAAATGGATTTTGATTTTTTTTAGAAAATCGTGTACAATTCTCTTTTATATATAATTAATTCTCTTTAAATTTATTATTATTATTTTTTTCTACGTTGATTTTCATGTCGGGTTCAAATATTACATTTAATTTGAATACTTTTATTTATTTTGAATGTTTTTATATGTGGTTGTGTATACGTAATTAAAATATCATTGATCTAAAATATATTATTATATAATTTGTCATTTATTTTGATATTTTTTAGTGGAAAAATTCATACTTTTAGGGGCAGATTTCAATTTGGTGATTTAGGGTTTAGAAAATTCTAGAGTCTGTTTAAGGCATAAAATGACACTTTTTGGGGTCAAAACCCTATGATCATAGTTCATACCTCTTTAAAGTTGTTCTACACGTTGTAATCTTTCCAACAGTGCAAAAATTGCCTAAAGTTTAGAGTTTGTATGTGTAAGTTATGTCTTCTGCAAGTTAACATACCCTATTGACCACCACGGTACCAAGTGAATGCCACGTTAGTCCCCATTACAAACACATTTGGGGCTAGTCACGTGTGGAATTTCAAGAATATTCTAGAGAGTCCAAGACCCAAACACAACATTGAAGGTTGAGGCATGCAAAAACCCTAACCTTAGATGGTTATTGGGCTATGTTAAATATTGAGTCGCTAGAAAGAGAAAGGGTTCCATTCTTTTGGTATTGTTATTGTTTCATAGTTGAGTAGAGCATCTAGGATTGGAATATTTAATCCTAATAAAGGAGGTAGAAGAATATGTAGTAGTTATTTATGTCACAGTGTCCATGGAAACTCCATAGTGAGTGACCATTTATTTGTACTTTCATTTCATAAGTAAGAAAAAAAGAGCAAAGCACATGCCTCGCCTTCTAGCTGAATTTTCTCCCATATTGACTTTCCCAAGTCACATCTTGTATTCATTTGTGTGGATGATGTGTTCATTTTCTTGTTTTTCATTTCGATTTCATAATTTTGAGCACTACGCTAGTAATAATAAATTTGAGATCTAAGGTAATAAATTGCATAATAAAAAAATTCAAAATATTGTAAGATCTATTATTATGAATTGTTTTAGCGAAATATCTATGCCAGTTTACATATCAACCAATTCTTATATGTGTGTAATGGAATAACTTGAGTGGGCCTAATGGTAAACGACATGTTTTCTCCTTAGAGGTCATGGGTACAAATTCAGAGGGGGGTAGGGTATGTACACCTTCGTAGACTTTAGCAATCAAATCTTTGCGTGGAGGGGGTCCCTTGTCCCGCAAACAAGGGGGTCTCATACACCAATTTGGCCAAACAAGACACCAAATTGGTGTATGAGATCCCCTTGTTTGTGGGACAAGGGACCCCCTCCGCGCAACAATTTGACTACTAAAGTTTACAGAGGAGAAGTTGAAACTTTAAATGTTGAGGTTACATATACTAAGTGTAAAATGAATTGTTTAAATTTCAAGGTGTATTTTATTGCTCCATTAGAATGTCCATAATGCCATACACAAAAAATACACAAGACAAAATGTGTTTAATTTGCAAGTCCATGATGTTTTATTAAGGCACTCCATGATGTTAAAGTCACCGGTTTGAAACCTGTAGAGACAAAAAATCTAGCCATGTTAAGGGTTGGTGTGGCTCAGGTCGGGTGCGATCCCCGAATAATTTTGACGACTTAGATGCCCCTGAGTTGCGGTTTCTCAACCACAGGTTAGTCCCACAAATCACAAACAAACTAACAAACAAAAAAAATAATATAATTATAAACTTGCAAATTCAATAATCTTTTATATTTATAAATTTATAAATTTAAATTAATTAAATTATTAATATTTGTTAATATAATTTGAAAAAAAATATAAATACTATTGTTTTTTAGCTCTACCTTGAAATGTCCAAATATTTTTTAATTAAAATTCAGTGGGACCACCCTCCTTTCCTCACCTTCTCAAAGCGACATTCATGATTGAGAGTGTGGAAGGGGAATTAGGTGAAAGAGCCTTTAGTGCATTTTGCATTGTTTCAAAGTCTCCACATACCCTGATATCCTTTTCCTCGGTAAAACTAAGTTTTTCATGGTGACGTGGCCAAAATAGATTGATGAAATAGTGACATATTTTGTCTAAAAACCTTCAATTGACCAACTTAATTGGGCACGTACGCGTTTCTTTTCTAATTATTTCATTCCAACGTCATCTACTAATATTACACATATTCTTTCATTCCAACGTCATCTACTAATATTACACATATTCTCCTTGTCATTATTGATGTTTTAACAACTATGTTATGGTTATATCATTCCAAATTTTAGAGTGTTTAATGCTAACATTTTTTGAATTTTTTTGATTTTTAAATATATTTAATATTTTAATATTCAATTTTTAATTTGAAATAAAATGTTTTTTTAATAGTTTTTTTTATCATTTTTATTTATTTATTTTTATTTTATTTTTATTTTTATTTTTATTTTTATGGTTGTTAAGTTTGGGTTGCAACATTTCTAGAGAATAATAGAGAAAGATAGAACAAATCCAAAAGTGATCTAGACCATATAGAAAACGAAATGAATGGCACAAATACGAATGAAAACACATATATAAAAATATTGCAAGGAGCACAAGAATATAGTGAGAACCAAATCCTATTAATAAATGAAATAGGAAAATACTGTGAAATACAAAGTAATACACACTAGCTAGAATGGTGATGAATTATCTTTGCAGATAGAGGTGTCCGCTACGCTCCTTCATAAGCCACCATTACAAGAGGCCAAAATGGGTTGTTAACATAAAACACTAAACCCTAAGAGGCTAATTGGAGAAACTTCAAGATTGGGGATAAATATGGCAACTAGAAAAGGGGATCATAAAAGAGGGGATGTAGTAGCCAACTACATTATCAGATAAAAAAAGCAACCCTTGTTGGTTAAGAATTTGATGTAGTCAAATGAAAGGAAATCTGTAGAGAAGCGTTGGAAATTATGTGTGGCACAACCTCTTACTACTCATTAGGATGTCACTACTACAACTTAAATCCCTATTTCTATGCTCAGAATGGAAGAGAGGGGTTGCGAGCCCGACCCTTTCCCAAATACTAGGAAGGTTCAATGAAGTTGATTCATGGTTTGTTCAAGGCATTTGTATGACTATTGGAGAGTGAAGCCTTGACCAAGAGGTTCCATACTAACTTTAAGTAGTTGAGAGCGAAGAAGGCATGCCTATTATTGATGCTCCCATACTCGAGAGAACAATTAGAGGGTAGGGATGAAGAAGAAACTCAGAACTAGTATTGAGTTCATATTGGATTTCAAATTGTGGGATGTGAAGTCAAAGATGTCATGATAGACTTGGGGTATCATGTTAATGTCTTGTATAAGAAGTTAAGGGAATTAATGGGGAAGACTATATTGTTATTCTCCTATTCAATTGTGTATGGATAACCATTACAAAATTTAGCCCCATGGGAGATTGGAAAATGTGTAGGTTGACCTAGGAGGGATCAAAGTAGTTGTGGACTTTGACGTTAATGAGATCATGGAAGGAAATGACCTGTATCCTTCCTTACTAAGGATTGAATGAGTATTTGATAATGATGCCATTATTAATCTTAAGAAGAAGAAGATGGCATTTGATGTGGATGGGACTAGAGTTGTACAACTTCTAGATCCTTATAGGACCAAGGTATACCAAAACCATTGATGATGCTTTTGATATGTTCTTGGTCTACTAAAGTTACGATATGATATCATGAATGGGAGACAATAATGTTAACCTTATTGTTAATGGTGATGCCAATTGGAGAAGTATCTACTCATTTGACATTGATTTAGAAGAAGCACTATAAAATTAACAAGATTGCAACCATGAGTTGTCATCTAAGCATTGCACCAACGTACAAGCAGTTAGATGTATTGGTGCATAATTGAGGGATCCTCCTATATATGATGGGACAAGATACGTGGAGGAAATTTTGGACTGAATGGAGCAAAAGGTTGAAGAAGACAAATTAATTCCATCCCATCTAGATGATGGGATACCTACAAGGAGAACTAAAAAATTTGGGAAGAAGTATAATTAACAATGAGATACAAATTCTTGGCTCCACATGAATTTGAAATACATGATGCATTAGAGGATTGATATGAGTATTTTGAGATTTGGAAACTTCCTTAATGAAAAATTGAGGATTGCTATGAGTCTTTTGAGATTTGGGGACTTCCTTAATGAAAAATTGATCCTAAGATCCATGTCGAAAAATTCTCAAAAAAGTGGATGAGAGAAGGTTTCTCTTTGTAGTTCTAGGGTCATAAATTTATTTCGTACTCTTGGACCAACTCTTGGGGTTTGGTCCCTACTTGAAAAAGGGAGATGTTATATAAGAGTTTGGGATATGTTAAACCAATGCTTTTGTGACACCTTTTTTGACCAGCTCTTAGAGTTTGGTCCCTACACGAAAAAGGGATATGTTATACAAGAGATTGGGATATGTTAAACCAATGTTTTTGTGCCACCTTTCCATATGTTGATAAGATTTTTGAGATCAATGTTGTTATTTGAAACGTTAAGCAATTTCCGTGTGCTTAGATAATTCATTGGGTTAGTTTTCTCCCCATGTATGTTCACAACATCGACATTTAATTTTGAAAAAACAAAAATAAGAAATACTTGAAGAATTACTCTCTAGTCACAAAATTGAGCAAAGTGATGATTGTGAGGATGACACTAAAGATTTATGTCACCTCACTTTCAAGAAAACAATTAGAAAGCTTTTTAAGGAGTTCGAGGGTGATTCTAAGATAATGCTTGAATCCATTTCTTGAGAAATACAATACGTTTCACAATTTCATCGATCATATTCACCAAAATAACATTCACAACCTAGTTAATATTAATTGGAGCTTCATAAATGGACCTACTTGCACTTGTATGCCATAGTTTTCAAAAAGAAAACCAAAACAATGTTCCTTTTTCAACATCAATGAACCTACTTGTACTTCTATACTATGGTTTTCAAAAGTACAATGAACCTAATGAACCTACTTGCACTTCTATACCATGGTTTTCAAAAGTACAAAAGACAATGTGCCATCCTCTTTTTACATTGTCTATTTCTATTTTTATTTATTTATTTATTTTTATTTTTTTTAATTAATGAAACTTTATCTTATCTAATAAAAAATAAGATTTAAAAGTAGAAATTCAATAATAATTTTTCAACACATAATCTTTGTCAAAGGTTAAATTTGACAATAAATTCCAATCATATAATTTCCATCAAAAATTAAATTTAACAAGTATCCTTACTTACTAATTAAGTAAACTTTTTATGATGGGTTTCTTTTTAAAACCATTCTTTATCTCAAAGTTTAAATTTGACAAGTATCATTAAAGTAAACTTTTTATGATGAGTTTCTTTCTAAAACCGCTCTTTGTCTCCTTTGATATTTATGTTTTCCTATCAATTAATAATTAATAATATGTTTGATATTTATTTTTTTCTCTCAATTAACTATTATATATTATAAAATTTATATTTATTTTTCATATGAATAAGTCAAAATAAAAAATATAATTTTAAATGGGTTGTCTCCTTTGATATTTATGTTTTCCTATCAATTAATAATTAATAATATGTTTGATATTTATTTTTTCCTCTCAATTAACTATTATGTATTATAAAGTTTATATTATTTTTTATATGAATAAGTCAAAATAAAAAATATTGTTTTAAATGGGTTGTGCCTAAAAATTTAGTGTCTATTACATAATTTAGGTGATTTGTACATCAATTTGATAACCATTTTTACATATGGAAAATATTTAAAAAACAAAACAAAAAAAAATCATATTTCAACCTATTAACTCAAATTCAATAAGTGGAGCATTGATAAACAACAAGGGAATGAAGATCAAATTCAAGGTGTGAAACATAATAAAACTTCAAAAAAGCTATGATCACATGTGACAAACATTAAAAAAACACCATATTTCAACTTACCATTGACTACAAGTTCAATACGTGAAGGCTTGACGATCATTTCAATGAATTATAGAAGAATATTTTATGTTTTCATCCATTCTTCCTTCTCTTCATGTGTGCAACACGACTCCCTCAAGTCTCAATAAAATAAGGCAACCCTAATAATAAAATTAGGGCAAGTCTTTTAGAAATCATGCCACACGATCTAAAATTTAAATTTTCCAACCACAATTAATTAAAACAAAATAATTTAAATAAAATCTGTTATAATTCATAAATGTGTTGGGCAAGACCAATGATGTATACAAATCCCATCTAAAGTTGGTTCCTATTAAATCTAAAGTAAATACATTCATTTTAGAGGCTTGAGAGCTTTGGGTTAAGTGAGAAGTAAACTGAGATGTCGAGGCTACAAAACAGTTCAAAGTTATTGATTTAAATCAATGGCTTTGAACAATTTTGAAGCCCCACCATTTCATGTTACCCAAGGATCATCGTGCCCATTGATAATGATCTTTTCAAAGCAAGTAGATTTGAATGATTTCAAAGCCTCGACATTTCACTTTACCCAAAGCTTCCAAGACTCTTATATATATATGCCAAGGCTTCAAAATATATATGAGTCTTGGGTAAAGTGATCAATGGCTTGCTTTGAACTATTTTGGAGCCTTGACATCTCACTTTACCCAAAGCTCAATTTACCCCAAAATGAGGGAAAGTACTTATATATATATATATATATATATAAGTACTTTCCCT
>JASDQU010370422.1:38689-52388 GCA_032191745.1 Picea mariana | reverse complement strand
ATTTATAAATTTAAATTAATTAAATTATTAATATTTGTTAATATAATTTGAAAAAAAATATAAATACTATTGTTTTTTAGCTCTACCTTGAAATGTCCAAATATTTTTTAATTAAAATTCAGTGGGACCACCCTCCTTTCCTCACCTTCTCAAAGCGACATTCATGATTGAGAGTGTGGAAGGGGAATTAGGTGAAAGAGCCTTTAGTGCATTTTGCATTGTTTCAAAGTCTCCACATACCCTGATATCCTTTTCCTCGGTAAAACTAAGTTTTTCATGGTGACGTGGCCAAAATAGATTGATGAAATAGTGACATATTTTGTCTAAAAACCTTCAATTGACCAACTTAATTGGGCACGTACGCGTTTCTTTTCTAATTATTTCATTCCAACGTCATCTACTAATATTACACATATTCTTTCATTCCAACGTCATCTACTAATATTACACATATTCTCCTTGTCATTATTGATGTTTTAACAACTATGTTATGGTTATATCATTCCAAATTTTAGAGTGTTTAATGCTAACATTTTTTGAATTTTTTTGATTTTTAAATATATTTAATATTTTAATATTCAATTTTTAATTTGAAATAAAATGTTTTTTTAATAGTTTTTTTTATCATTTTTATTTATTTATTTTTATTTTATTTTTATTTTTATTTTTATTTTTATGGTTGTTAAGTTTGGGTTGCAACATTTCTAGAGAATAATAGAGAAAGATAGAACAAATCCAAAAGTGATCTAGACCATATAGAAAACGAAATGAATGGCACAAATACGAATGAAAACACATATATAAAAATATTGCAAGGAGCACAAGAATATAGTGAGAACCAAATCCTATTAATAAATGAAATAGGAAAATACTGTGAAATACAAAGTAATACACACTAGCTAGAATGGTGATGAATTATCTTTGCAGATAGAGGTGTCCGCTACGCTCCTTCATAAGCCACCATTACAAGAGGCCAAAATGGGTTGTTAACATAAAACACTAAACCCTAAGAGGCTAATTGGAGAAACTTCAAGATTGGGGATAAATATGGCAACTAGAAAAGGGGATCATAAAAGAGGGGATGTAGTAGCCAACTACATTATCAGATAAAAAAAGCAACCCTTGTTGGTTAAGAATTTGATGTAGTCAAATGAAAGGAAATCTGTAGAGAAGCGTTGGAAATTATGTGTGGCACAACCTCTTACTACTCATTAGGATGTCACTACTACAACTTAAATCCCTATTTCTATGCTCAGAATGGAAGAGAGGGGTTGCGAGCCCGACCCTTTCCCAAATACTAGGAAGGTTCAATGAAGTTGATTCATGGTTTGTTCAAGGCATTTGTATGACTATTGGAGAGTGAAGCCTTGACCAAGAGGTTCCATACTAACTTTAAGTAGTTGAGAGCGAAGAAGGCATGCCTATTATTGATGCTCCCATACTCGAGAGAACAATTAGAGGGTAGGGATGAAGAAGAAACTCAGAACTAGTATTGAGTTCATATTGGATTTCAAATTGTGGGATGTGAAGTCAAAGATGTCATGATAGACTTGGGGTATCATGTTAATGTCTTGTATAAGAAGTTAAGGGAATTAATGGGGAAGACTATATTGTTATTCTCCTATTCAATTGTGTATGGATAACCATTACAAAATTTAGCCCCATGGGAGATTGGAAAATGTGTAGGTTGACCTAGGAGGGATCAAAGTAGTTGTGGACTTTGACGTTAATGAGATCATGGAAGGAAATGACCTGTATCCTTCCTTACTAAGGATTGAATGAGTATTTGATAATGATGCCATTATTAATCTTAAGAAGAAGAAGATGGCATTTGATGTGGATGGGACTAGAGTTGTACAACTTCTAGATCCTTATAGGACCAAGGTATACCAAAACCATTGATGATGCTTTTGATATGTTCTTGGTCTACTAAAGTTACGATATGATATCATGAATGGGAGACAATAATGTTAACCTTATTGTTAATGGTGATGCCAATTGGAGAAGTATCTACTCATTTGACATTGATTTAGAAGAAGCACTATAAAATTAACAAGATTGCAACCATGAGTTGTCATCTAAGCATTGCACCAACGTACAAGCAGTTAGATGTATTGGTGCATAATTGAGGGATCCTCCTATATATGATGGGACAAGATACGTGGAGGAAATTTTGGACTGAATGGAGCAAAAGGTTGAAGAAGACAAATTAATTCCATCCCATCTAGATGATGGGATACCTACAAGGAGAACTAAAAAATTTGGGAAGAAGTATAATTAACAATGAGATACAAATTCTTGGCTCCACATGAATTTGAAATACATGATGCATTAGAGGATTGATATGAGTATTTTGAGATTTGGAAACTTCCTTAATGAAAAATTGAGGATTGCTATGAGTCTTTTGAGATTTGGGGACTTCCTTAATGAAAAATTGATCCTAAGATCCATGTCGAAAAATTCTCAAAAAAGTGGATGAGAGAAGGTTTCTCTTTGTAGTTCTAGGGTCATAAATTTATTTCGTACTCTTGGACCAACTCTTGGGGTTTGGTCCCTACTTGAAAAAGGGAGATGTTATATAAGAGTTTGGGATATGTTAAACCAATGCTTTTGTGACACCTTTTTTGACCAGCTCTTAGAGTTTGGTCCCTACACGAAAAAGGGATATGTTATACAAGAGATTGGGATATGTTAAACCAATGTTTTTGTGCCACCTTTCCATATGTTGATAAGATTTTTGAGATCAATGTTGTTATTTGAAACGTTAAGCAATTTCCGTGTGCTTAGATAATTCATTGGGTTAGTTTTCTCCCCATGTATGTTCACAACATCGACATTTAATTTTGAAAAAACAAAAATAAGAAATACTTGAAGAATTACTCTCTAGTCACAAAATTGAGCAAAGTGATGATTGTGAGGATGACACTAAAGATTTATGTCACCTCACTTTCAAGAAAACAATTAGAAAGCTTTTTAAGGAGTTCGAGGGTGATTCTAAGATAATGCTTGAATCCATTTCTTGAGAAATACAATACGTTTCACAATTTCATCGATCATATTCACCAAAATAACATTCACAACCTAGTTAATATTAATTGGAGCTTCATAAATGGACCTACTTGCACTTGTATGCCATAGTTTTCAAAAAGAAAACCAAAACAATGTTCCTTTTTCAACATCAATGAACCTACTTGTACTTCTATACTATGGTTTTCAAAAGTACAATGAACCTAATGAACCTACTTGCACTTCTATACCATGGTTTTCAAAAGTACAAAAGACAATGTGCCATCCTCTTTTTACATTGTCTATTTCTATTTTTATTTATTTATTTATTTTTATTTTTTTTAATTAATGAAACTTTATCTTATCTAATAAAAAATAAGATTTAAAAGTAGAAATTCAATAATAATTTTTCAACACATAATCTTTGTCAAAGGTTAAATTTGACAATAAATTCCAATCATATAATTTCCATCAAAAATTAAATTTGACAAGTATCCTTACTTACTAATTAAGTAAACTTTTTATGATGGGTTTCTTTTTAAAACCATTCTTTATCTCAAAGTTTAAATTTGACAAGTATCATTAAAGTAAACTTTTTATGATGAGTTTCTTTCTAAAACCGCTCTTTGTCTCCTTTGATATTTATGTTTTCCTATCAATTAATAATTAATAATATGTTTGATATTTATTTTTTTCTCTCAATTAACTATTATATATTATAAAATTTATATTTATTTTTCATATGAATAAGTCAAAATAAAAAATATAATTTTAAATGGGTTGTCTCCTTTGATATTTATGTTTTCCTATCAATTAATAATTAATAATATGTTTGATATTTATTTTTTCCTCTCAATTAACTATTATGTATTATAAAGTTTATATTATTTTTTATATGAATAAGTCAAAATAAAAAATATTGTTTTAAATGGGTTGTGCCTAAAAATTTAGTGTCTATTACATAATTTAGGTGATTTGTACATCAATTTGATAACCATTTTTACATATGGAAAATATTTAAAAAACAAAACAAAAAAAAATCATATTTCAACCTATTAACTCAAATTCAATAAGTGGAGCATTGATAAACAACAAGGGAATGAAGATCAAATTCAAGGTGTGAAACATAATAAAACTTCAAAAAAGCTATGATCACATGTGACAAACATTAAAAAAACACCATATTTCAACTTACCATTGACTACAAGTTCAATACGTGAAGGCTTGACGATCATTTCAATGAATTATAGAAGAATATTTTATGTTTTCATCCATTCTTCCTTCTCTTCATGTGTGCAACACGACTCCCTCAAGTCTCAATAAAATAAGGCAACCCTAATAATAAAATTAGGGCAAGTCTTTTAGAAATCATGCCACACGATCTAAAATTTAAATTTTCCAACCACAATTAATTAAAACAAAATAATTTAAATAAAATCTGTTATAATTCATAAATGTGTTGGGCAAGACCAATGATGTATACAAATCCCATCTAAAGTTGGTTCCTATTAAATCTAAAGTAAATACATTCATTTTAGAGGCTTGAGAGCTTTGGGTTAAGTGAGAAGTAAACTGAGATGTCGAGGCTACAAAACAGTTCAAAGTTATTGATTTAAATCAATGGCTTTGAACAATTTTGAAGCCCCACCATTTCATGTTACCCAAGGATCATCGTGCCCATTGATAATGATCTTTTCAAAGCAAGTAGATTTGAATGATTTCAAAGCCTCGACATTTCACTTTACCCAAAGCTTCCAAGACTCTTATATATATATGCCAAGGCTTCAAAATATATATGAGTCTTGGGTAAAGTGATCAATGGCTTGCTTTGAACTATTTTGGAGCCTTGACATCTCACTTTACCCAAAGCTCAATTTACCCCAAAATGAGGGAAAGTACTTATATATATATATATATATATATAAGTACTTTCCCTCATTTTGGGGTAAACTGAGCTTTGGGTAAAGTGAGATGTCAAGGCTCCAAAATAGTTCAAAGCAAGCCATTGATCACTTTACCCAAGACTCATATATATTTTGGAGCCCTGGCATCTCACTTTATATAGTAGTTCCCCTCATTTTGAGGATGGTACACAAGGTCAATCAACAACATTGCTCCAAGCCATTACAACAATATACTTGTTATGAGCTCAATTGTTGGGTATGTGTTATATTCTTAGCACGACTAGCTCTAGTGTATGCTACGTTGCGTCGAGCGATAGCCCCCCCTGCGAAGGGGTTCGGGGGCACTGCCCTTGAGATTTTTTTTGCCTCAGGAAACGTGTCACATTTTTGCCTCATTTTTCGTGTCACCTCGATTTTTGTGTCCATTGTGGGGTGATTATTCAGCACATGGTTTTTGCCAATGGTTTTCTATTTTCAGTTAAGGAATTAGGTTGTTGAATAATCCAGGTCATTGGGTTAGGGTTTTGGATGCCTCTAGCTCCTATATGTATATTGTATTGTAAACAATGTATCACTATGAATGAATATATAATATGTTGGTTTTCTCGGTTTGGGTTTCCAATGGAAAAATCTTTGTGTAATGTGTGTATTTGCCATTGTATATTTTCTGTTCTTTTATTGAAAATTTGTTTGCAGTAAAATATTGTACAAGGTTAAAATCTACATTTGGTATTAGAGCTTTGTTGGCTTCAGGGGGACGCCTTTGTGGTCAAGGGTTTGGCTCGAGACTATGATAAGCCTTGTTACAGTGGAAGATCTGTGGTATTGATTTTTTAGGTGAAAAGAAATGGCGAGCAGTTCAAAAATGGAGATCGAGAATTTTAATGGGAAAAGTTTTGAGTTGTGGAAACTCAAGATGGAAGATCTTTTGGTGGAAAGAGATCAATGGATCGTGGTGGATCCAGGTACTGCACCTACAAGAACTTCAGCAGATGACTGGAAAAAGTTGGATTGGAAGGCGAAGAGCACAATTTGACTATGTCTCTCAAATTAAGTATTACTGAATGTGTCAGAGGAAGCTACAACCAAAGATTTATGGGATAAGTTGGGGAAATTGTATCAGTCTAAGTCCCTAGTAAATAAACTATTCCTGAGAACGAAGTTGTATAACCTGAGGATGAGATATGGAGACTCGATGGAAGAGAATTTGAACGCCTTCAATACTGTGGTAAGTCAATTAGTATCTATTGAGATTAAAATTTCAAATGAAGATAAGTGTATCAGTTTACTATGCTCTTTACCAGACTCGTGGGAAAGTCTGGTTGTGGCCATAGGTAGTAATACAATTGCCTTGAAGTTTGATGAAGTGGTCGCATCCTTGTTGTCGGAGGAGATGAGACGAAAGAACATGAAAGGAAATAGCACATATGCATTATTTTCAAGAGGACGTTCCCGGGAAAGAAATAGATCTAAGTCCTCAAGTGAGAGATCTAAGTCTAAGGGAAGATCTAAGTCTCTCGAAAAGTTTGTAAAGGTATGCTTGAGATGTGGAAAATAAGGGCACTACAAGAAGTAGTGTAGATCCATAGTTGAGAAAAAGAAGGGATCTGAAGAATCTCCTTCTACAAAAGAAAATAACTCCAAGGAAGAAGGAGGGGATATGATTCAGATTATTTTTGGAACAAAATGAAAGAAGAGAAATTACAATGAAATATTCATGAAAATTGCCAGAAATAGAGAAATACAACAATATTTGATTTCTATTAATGAAATGATTGTAAAGAGACTGTAAAAATATAGAGTGTAAGACTCGCTAGAATGGTGGCAGTTTTATCTCTGAGAAGAGATGTGACGACTAAGCTCATTCACAAGAAGATGATTACAATGAGGCTCTGAAAGCCTTTTTATGATAAACATGAATGCAAAAACCCTAGACATCCAAAAACCTAACCCTAGGAGATGAAACACCAAAATTCATGTGGGCCCTATTTGGGTAAGTTAGTACATTAACTTCTCAGGGTCGTAACTTCTGCATATGATCTCCGTTTTAGGCACGTGATAGCCTGTTGGAAAGGTATTTTAAAAAACTACGCATTATGCCCTCAAACTTTGACTCTGTCTACAATTTGCCTATGGCACGCCAAAAAAACACTGTTTAGGGCCCCAAAACGACCCTAGAAGTACAAAAAGACGTGTTGACGTGAAAACTTCCAAAATAAGCAAGTTGGATTAGGTGGGCGGCCACCAGTTTCCACCTGGAAGATGTGTAGGGCTTCAGACAACCCCATAAGTGTATAGCCCACAATTACAAAGAAGTACAGAAGAACGTGTTGAACTAAAAACTGACAAGAGGATCCAGTTGGAATAGGTGGGTGGCCACTAATATTCCCCTGGATCAAGATGCGTACTTAGATTCTTCAAGCACACATGCAGATCAAGAGACATGGTTGGTTCACTCAGGTGCATCCTTTCATTTGACTCCCCACAGGGAGTGGTTATGTGAATATGAAAGATATGATGGAGGTAATGTTTTCTTAGGTGATGACTCAACAACCCGAATCGTTGAGGCTCATAGATGGAAGGATTATAACACTACCTGGTGTTCTGCACATCCCAGGATTAGACAAAAATTTGATTTATGTAATCAAAATGGACGATACAGGGGTAAAAACAATATTTGAAAAAGAAACCTGCGGGATGGTTCAAGGAACAATGGTGCTTCTGAAGGGAGTTCGGTTTGGAATTCTGTATAAGATGGAAGGAAGCACTATTAGTGATGGGTGTAATAGTTCCATTGTTCATGATATTGGAGTTGAAGAAGAAAGAACTACTACAGTCTCTGGAGAAAAGGTTATGCTATGGCATCAAAGACTGGGGCATATCGGAGAGAAGGGTCTTCGACTACTACACAATAAATGTATGGTTGAAGGTATGTCTAACTGCTCTCTGGATTTTGATTTCTGTGAACATTGTGTATATGGGAAGAAGAATCAGGTAAGATTCCCCTCTGGTGCAACGAGGGCAAAATAAATTTTACAACTAGTTCACAATGATGTGTTTGGACTTGTGTTGGTTCCATCATTGGGAAAATTTGTGTACTATGTCTCATTTATAGATGATTTCTCGAGGAATACTTGGATATATTTCCTCAGGAAGAAATCTGAATTCTGACAGGTTTAAAGAGTTTAAGGCTCTTGTCGAGAATCAAACAGAGAAAAGAATTAAGGTGTTGAGGATAGATAATGGCAGAGAGTTCTATGGGAATGAATTTGAATAATTCTGTAAGAAGTGTGGTATAGCAAGGTAGAAAACTAATCCATATACACCTCAACAGAATGGAGTTGCAGAAAGGATGAACATGACGCTGATGGAAAAAGCAAGGTGCATGCTCAGTGGTGCCTGGTTAGGGCAAGAATTATGGGCAAAGGCTGTTGGTACTGCATGTTACCTGGTCAACAGATCACCCTCATCGACGCTGGATGACAAGACTCCACAATAGTTATGGATAGGTAATAAACCTTTTCTCACACATCTCAAGGTATTTGGTTGTGAGGTCTATGATCATGTTCCAAAGGAAAACATGAGTAAGCTAGATAAGAATGTTGAAAAGTGTATCTTTATTGGGTATAAATATGGTCTTAAAGGTTATAAGCTTTGGAACCCAGAAACTAAGAAGGTTGTGTATAGCCGAGATGTGGTTTTTAAAGAAATGAAGGATGTTGTTAAACAATAAGTCCTACCAAGTAAGGAAGAACCAAATAAAATAGAGTTTGATTTAAATGATGATGAATCAGACTCTATAGAAGAACATGAATAAGAAGAAGAAGATCTTGATACTCCAGTATTGAGGAGATTGGTTCGAGAAAGAAGTCTACTGGAAAGATATACTCCATCTGATTTCCGTTCAAATCTTGCTTTGTGTATTACTGACGATGATCCTAGAACTGTCAGGGAGGCAGTGGATTCAGAGGATGGAAAGCTCTGGAAAAAGGCCATGGATGAAGAAATGGTAGCCTTGGATAAGAATGAGGCTTGGGATCTAGTGGAGTTTCCAACTGGAAGAAATCCTATTAGCAACAAATGGGTATTTAAAAAGAAGCTAAATGCAGAAGACAAAGTGGAGAAATACAAAGCTCGGTTAGTAACAAAGGGTTATTCCTAGGTTGAGGGAATTGATTTTGGTGAGATTTTTTCTCATGTTTCCAAGTTAACTTCTATAAGTTTTATGTTATTTGTTGCTACTACATTTGATTTTGAAGTAGAACAAATGGATGTGAAGACAACATTCTTACATGGGGATTTGGAAGAAGAAATTTATATGAAGCAACCAAAAGACTTTGCTGTGAAGGGAAATAAGGAGTTGGTATGCACGTTGAAAAAGTCCATGTATGGTTTAAAACAATCACTAATGATGTGGTATCAAAAATTTGATACTTATATGGTGAGACTTAGCTTAACAAGAAACAAAGAGGATTACTGTGTGTATTTTAAATTAATTGGTGGTCATTTGATTTATTTGTTCTTGCATGTGGATGACATGTTGCTGATAGGAAACAACAAGGAGATTATCCAGGATGTGAAAACTCAGTTGTCCTCTAAATTTGACATGAAGGATCTCGGTGCTTCAAATTTCATTTTGGGCAAATAAATTAAAAGAGATTGGAAAAAGAGGAAACTTTGGTTAAATCAGAGAAAATATGTCGAAACAATATTGTAGAGGTTTAATATGCAAGAATGCAAACCGATCAAGGTCATTATCCTTGTTAGTGTAAAATTATCTGCGAATCAGTGTCCCAAGACAAAAGAAGAGGAGGAGGACATGTCTCATGTTCCATATGCGAGTGTAGTTGGCAGTTTGATGTATGAAATGCTCTGTACTAGACAAAACATTGCACATGCAGTGGGAGTTTTGAGCAGGTATATGTCAAAACCAGGGAAGGAGCATTAGACAACAGTAACAAGGGTTTTCAGGTATTTGGGTGGCATTGCTAGCTATGGATTGTGCTACCAAGGAAGACCAGGATTGGACATAGTGTTGGAAATACATGGCTTTGTGGATGCAGACTGGGCTGGAGATCTGGATCGTAGGAGATCTACAAGCGCGTATGTGTTTAACCTGTTTGGATGAGCAATTAGTGGGATGAGCAAAAGACAACTTGTAGTGGCACTTTCAACTATAGAAGATGAATACATGGCAACCACTCATGCAAGTAAGAAAACAATATGGTTACAAAGATTGTATTCAAGTATTGGGTTGGTACATCAAGCTATAAGGATATATTGTGACAGTCTGAGTGCAATTTTTTTGGCGAAGAACTCGACTTATCATTCAAAGACAAAGCATATTGATATTCAATATCACTTTGTGAGAGACATGGTTGAAGAAAAGAAAGTGTTGCTGATGAAGGCAGACACTTTGAAGAATGTTGGAGATTCATTAACAAAATCTGTGAGCACTGAGAAGTTCTCTTGGTTTAGAGGATCCATGGGCGTTGCTACCCTAGATTGTTGACTATGTAACCCTGTAACCCCATATATGCAAAGAAAACAACAAGTGGAAGAATGTTGGGTATGTGTTATATTCTTCACACGACTAGCTCTAGTGTTTGCTACGTTGTGTCGGGCGCATAGGGGGGTTCGGGGGCAGCGCCCCCGAGAATTATTTTTGCCTTGAGAAATGTGTCACATTTTTGTCTCGTTTTTCATGTCGCCTCGATTTTCATGTCCATTGTGGGACGTTTTTTCGGCACATGGTTTTTGCCGATGGTTTTCTATTTCCGGTTAAGGAATTAGGGTTGTTGACTAATCCAAGTCATTGGGTTAGGGTTTTGGATGTCGCTGGCTCCTATATGTATATTGTATTGTAAACAATGTATCACTATGAATGAATATAGTATATGATGTTTTTCTCGGTTTGGGTTTTCAAGGGAAAAATCTCTATGTAATGTGTGTATTTGTCATTGTATCTTTTCTGTTCTTTTATTGAAAATTTGTTTGCAGTAAAATATTGTACAAGGTTAAAATCTACATTGACATGTCACTTACATGAATTGAACCTGGGCGGGGAGGATAACAATAATTATTCTCAACCACTTGAACCTGGGTGAGGAGGATGACAATAATTCCTCCCAACCACTCGAGATAAGCCCAATTGACAAGATATATATATATATATATATATTTCAAAATTCAAAATCGCCCAATTGAGGGGCTCTGAAATTGTTCAAAGCGATTGATGTAAATCAATGGTTTTGAATGATTTTCGAGCCCCACCATCTCACATTACCCATAGATCCACTTTTTTCGAAATGATCAAGACCATAAATGAACAATTTTTATTTGAATATTTAAATACTTTAATTAACCATTTTTATTTGAATATTTAAATACATATAATTGTTTAACTATCAATTTGACGATTTTGAAAATTAAGACGAAAAAGACCCAACACCATTGCTAATTATTAAATATATAAATAAAAAAACTCTCAACCCCATCAAATTTAACTCCCAACAGCATGACCTCTAATTACATATTATTGCCTCAAATAGTGGGGAATGATGAATTCCCATAACACACTTAGCCCTAACCACCATCCAAGCAAAATGGTTTGCTGAATCCCTCTCTAACTAAATGCAAATGAACGTACAAAATAAAAAGCTGCACCATTATGTTTGTTACTTTGTGTGTGTTTATCTTCTTATTGGCTTCCAGGACTTATCTGCCACATATGGATGGCGTACTTAACAATCCAATGACAACTACCAACACCTGATTAAATAATCGACGAAATCAACACGCATGGATTATAGTCAGTTAATCTCTCATTACGATTACGTTGTTGGATTGGGACACAATTTTTTTCATTCACAAAACTAGTTTCAGCATTTTGACAACCGCCCATAGACTTGGTGGTAGGAAGCTTAAAGAGCCATCCGTTTTGAAAAATACCCTGTCAGTCAAAATACCGCTTAGCAAATCCGAACAACCATGGCAAAACGATGAACGTGGGAACCTGCCTCGCCAGCGATTTCTTCCACGTGTTTAGGAGAGAACCAACCGCACTGTTATAAATGCCTGTCTGTGTATGCTGTGCTTTCAGTTCCTGCAAACTACCTTTCATGGGCTTCCTTAGGTGGTCAAGTCTATTTGTTTTTTCGGTCAAATTCGAACAAGCAAAAAGCCTGTCTTAGTTGTGTCCGAATATAATTTTAGACATTCAAAAGACAGAGTTACAGTTGGTTTTCAGTTTCTGCGATGGCGGAATTGATGGGCAGTCCTTATGGTTTTGCGTTGAACAAATCTTCGGACGTCTGCCATGATGATTCTGCTGCGCCTCTATCGGCTAAGTCCATCAACGAGCTTTTCTCTTTGCCGAGGAAGGCCCGCAAGTCCTCTCTACGCGTCGCAGGCGAAACCCATAAATTAATCTCCATAAGGTATGTGGTTTTGCCTCATTCCAATTCAATTTGGATCATAGAGTTCTTTTTTGCTTGTAGTTTTTATAGCACTCCAACAAATTTTACACAGATATGCACACAGAGAGCTCAATGGGTAATATTTTCATTGATTTTGAATTTGATTTAGGAAAGTTTCAGGGCTTGAAGGCAACTCCATGTTTATTAGGTATTCACATATTTACTAGGCATCCACATTTTCACGGTGCCTTAGGAGGTCCACACCAGATCGTCGTGAGTTTTAGATGTGGACAGTTTAGCCACCTACAAGATTTCTGGCACTCTGCAAATCACCTTCTGCAAAAAGATCCAACAAAATCACTTGAGGGGGAGGTGAACAGCTATGCGGTCACTTGAGGGGGAGATCAACAGTAATAGCCCATAAGTGCGCCTTTGCATTTGTGTTTCCTAAAGAGATGGGCCCTCATTGAATCTATATATATATATATATATATATATATATATATATATATATATATATTCCCAGAACTGCATAGGGCTACACATTGATAATCACACACCCAATAACCTAATATGTTCGTGCGGACCTCCCAAGCCGTGGTGAGAACATAGATGCCTAATAAACACAGTAACATTTGAACCTTCAACTTTGACAGCTCAATATAAAAATCTCTGATATATATATATATATATATATATATATATATATATATATATATATATATATATATATATACACATTATTTGATGGGTATTTCACCTTTTTTTAATTGCAGTCCAAAATTAGCCTCTTTCATCCATATCAAACACTTTGATCGAGATTGCTTCATTTGTTTTTGCAGTTCAACATTAGCCCCCTTTTCAGGGAGAAAAGAGCCTAAGCTAAGAACCAAGGACCTCCAAAAGGGTGTTCAAAGGCTCAAAGCCATTGCTACCAGTCACACTTCCAAGCAGATTGAGGCTCCTTTTACTCTCCCAGAAGATGTTGACCTCAAGACTACTCGTGTTCTCCATAATCTCTCTCCAGCAGGTTTGTTGCTCCGTTTCGATGCTTAATTCAAAATTAATTTAATGCTGCTAATCCTTTTCATAGGCCATCTGTAACATATATGATCAGACCGATACAAACTACCTAATGAGACATGTGGATATTCGAGATCAATGATTCTTCGGTTGAGAATTTATATCAGCTATGCAGATTAAGATAAGTTGAAGCTCATGAATACATAGTGCAAATGCACACAATTTTCATAGGAAGAAGTTTGATCATAGAAAGACTTTACTAGGTTGCTAAAGGATCCTACTAATTTGATAGAGGCAGATTTTGATTTACACTGAACTATGATGATTCGTAATCACTTGGAAATACTG
>JASDQU010370421.1:70988-88590 GCA_032191745.1 Picea mariana | reverse complement strand
AAGATAAAGAAAAGGTATACAAAGACCCCATTGTAGAGACATTCTCCCAAGTTATTGTTCATAAAGTTATATAGGATCTTGCTAGGGCAAGGAAAAGAAGGAACATGTTCAAAATATTGAAGGCTTCAATCTAGACAAGGAGATCCATATGGTTTTTAGGCATAAGGAGGAACCCAATTTATCACATCCCAAAATAAAGCAGGCAACCTTCATTGATAGGATCCAAATTAAAGGAAGTGATAAGAAGAAGCTGCCAAAAACAAGAAGTAGACAGGAAAGGAAAAAAAAAGAAGAAATGCATGAAAGGGACCGTGGATATGAACAAAGATTAGAAATCAAAGGCACTGAGTAGAAGGTTCCTATCACTAATGAGAAGGAGATCTCTTTCCGAAAGAGACTTGCTTTTCATAAAACAAGGAAAGATAAGAGCATTGTTTTTTATTCTAGTAGTTTGAACTCTTCTAAAAATTATGGCGTTGATTATATACCTAGCACTAATAATAAGTATCACTTCATATAAATGGTGATGAAGCATGAAGGAGGTCAAGTTGTAATTGAGGAGGTGTTGGAAGTTGTCCCAACCCTTTTTGAAGTGTCATTATTATAGCAAACTTGTCGCAACATCCATTAAATGCAACATATTTATAGATTTTGTAACGTCGCAATTCCGACGTAAAAACGTCCTAAGTGACCATTGGTATTTTGACTTGGTGAACATACTAAGGTGACCGTTGGAGGGGAAAACCTAGTTTCCAAAACATCGCAATTGCGACATACATCTTCACAAACGTCTCAATTGTGACATACATCTTCACAAACGTGGCAAGAGCAATGTTCCAGTGGAAAATGTGGCAAGAGATACGTTCCAGTGGAAAACGTGGCAAGAGAGACGTTAACATGGCAAGACAGACGTTAACGTGGCAAGAGAGATGTCAACGTGGCAAGACCGACATTATCGGGCAACATGAATTTTTTTTTATAAATTTCCTCTATTTTGCGACAGTATGGACAATTTTGTCCATAACGCCGCAAGTAAAACGTCGAAATTTGACCCAAATGCAGTAGTGTCGATGGATAGTAGGAGAAAAATCAAGAAGCAAATGTAACAGTTGATGTGTTACAAGATGCCTTGATTCTTTCTGTAGATAATATTTTTGAGTGTTGGGTAGTAGATTCAGGGGCTTCATTTCATGCCTACCCCATATGAAACATTTTCTAGATTATGTTCAAGGTTATTTTGGACAAGTTCATTTGGGTGATGATACACCATGAAAAATTGTTGGAATGGGAAAGGTAAAAATAAAGCAAAGGAATGGAAACCAGTGGTTGTTGAAAGAGGTAATACAAGTTCTAGATCTAAGGAAAAATATAATTTCAACGGTGTAGTTGGAAAATGAAGGTTGTATATCCATATTTACATATAAGGTGTGGAAGGTCACCAAATGATCACTAGTGATAGCAAAAGGAGAGCAGGTAGGTACATTGTATTTATTTATTGGTAACACTGACTCTTCTATCTCTTTAGCTTTTACAGGAGTAGATACAACACTATGGAATCATAGGCTTGGACACATGAGTGAGAAGGGGATGTAGATACTTCACAAAATCAATTTGTTGCCAGATCTTAAACAAATTGATTTGGATTTATGTGAGCATTGTGTTTATAGAAAACATAAGATATTCATATTTCTCATAGTCATAAAATAAAAGAAGATTGAAAGGTTAGATCTTGTGCATACAGATGTATGGGGACTAGCTCAGATATCATCTTTTGGTGGCTCTCGTTATTATGTTACTTTTATTGATGATGCAACTAGAAAAACTTGGGTTTATTTCATTCAAAAAAAATATGATGTTTTTGATACTTTTAAGAAATGGAAAGCTTTGGTTGAGAATGAGACAGGAAAAATGATGAAGTGTATCAGATCAGACAATGGAGGTGAATATTGTAGCAAGGAGTTTGATGATTATTGTTAATACCATGGGATTCGTAGAGAGAAGATAGTTCCAGGAATGCCACAAGAAAATGGCGTGTCAGAAAGGATGAACAGGACAATCATGGAGTGTTCAAGGAGTATGAGATTGCATGTTGGTTTGCCCTTACAATTCTGGGAAGATGTTGTAAATACTTTTGTTTACTTAATAAACAGAGGACCTTCAAGCTCTATGGATGGTGGAATTCTAGAGGAGGCATGGACAGGTAAAAAGGTAAACTATTATGTTTTTAATAATTTYGGTTGTGAAACATTTGTCCATATTGATAAAGAAAATAGAACAAAGCTTGAGGAAAAATCCAAGAAGTGTACCTTTATTGAATACAGTGTTAACGATTTTGGTTATTGCTTATGGGATTGTGAAAATCACAAAATCCTTAGGAGTAGAGATGTCATATTCAATGAGAAGGTCATGTACAAAGATCAATTGCAGGGAAAGAAACAAGAAAAAGATAAACCAAAATACACAGTTCTTGATGAGATCATTGAAAATGAAATTCCAAAGGTACCAGAAAATCAAAATATACAACAACAGGAGCAACATGTACCTCAATATCCTGCAAGTGTTGTTAGAAGATCTACCAGGTTAAGTAGACCCCCTGAAAGATACTCTTCTTCATTGTATTATTTATTGTTGATTGATTCTGGTGAACCATAATGTTATGAAGAGTCAATGTAGGTAGACACTAAAAAGAAGTGGGAGCAAGGCATGAAAGAGGAAATGGATTCCCTAATAAATAACCAGAGTTGGGATTTGGTTCAGTTTCCTGCAGGAGAAAGAGAATTGCAAAATAAATGGGTTTACAAGTTGAAGGAAGAAGATAAAGGAAAAACGTGGTACAAGACTATACTTGTTGTAAAGGAGTTTGCACAAAAGAAAGGTATAGATTTTGATTAAATATTTTCTTCTGTTGTTAAAATGACTTCAATTGGGACTATTTTAAGTCTTGTGGCAGTAGAAAATTTGCATCTTGAACAATTAGATGTAAAAACATCTTTTCTCCATGGGGATTTGGAGGAAGATATTTATATGCAGCAGCCACAAGGGTACGAGGTCAAAGGGAAGGAGAATTTGGTATGCAGGTTGAAGAAAATCTTGTATGGCCTAAAGCAAGTTCCAAGGCAGTGGTATTTGAATTTTGGCAGGTTTATGACAGAACAAGGTTATAGTAGATGTCATTTTGATGACTGTGTTTATTTTAAAAAGCTAGAAAATGGAAGCTATATTATCTTGCTATTGTATGTAGATGACATGCTTGTTGCAGGGTCTAATATGCAATATATAAATGTGCTCAATAGCTAATTCATTTGAAATGAAGGATTTGAGTGCTACAAAGAAAATCCTTGGTATGAGAATAATAAGAGATAGGAAAATTTTCAATTTGACATTGTCTCAGGGTGAGTACATAAATAAGGTGTTGGAGAGGTTTAGAATGCAGAATGCAAAACCAGTTAATACACCTTTGGCCAACCATTTCAAATTAACCAAAGAAATATTTCCCAAGACACATGAGGAGATAGAATACATGTCCAGGGTCCCTTATTTATCAGTAGTTGGCAGCTTGATGTATGTGATGGTTTGCACAAGACCAGATATTGCACATGGAGTGGGAGTTGTGAGTAGGTATATGAATAATCCAGGTAAATAACATTGGGAGGTAGTAAAGTGAATTATCAGGTAGTTGAAAGGTACTACTACTCATGCATTATGTTTTTGAGGTGCAAACATTGTTCTACAGAGATATGTTGATTCAGATATGGTAGGTGATAAAGATAGCAGGAGGAGCACCATAGGGTATGTTTTTATTGTAGGTGGAACAACAATAAGTTGGATTTCGAAACTGCAAAAGGTTGTTGCACTTTCAACAATAGAGGCAGAGTATGTTGTTACTACAGAGGCTAGTAAATATATGATTTGGTTACAGATGTTTATGGAGGAATTGGGAAAGAAGCAAGAGAATAGCAAGTTGTATTGTGACAATGAGAGTGTCATTTGTCTTGCAAAGAACTCAACCTTTCATTCGAAGACTAATCATATACAACTCAGGTACCATTTCATACAATCCATCTTGGAAGATGGACATTTGAAGTTGGAAAAGATACACACTAGCCAAAATCCTGCAGACATGTTAACAAAAGGAGTAACTAGGGATAAACTGAGTTCCTGCTCAGTTTCAATTGGTCTTCAAACATGAAAGTGAGGATGAGAAATTTTCCAGGTCCAAGGTGGAGTATAGTCCAGCAGGTACAACAACAATGGAGTTGTTGTGATCAGTCTCCAAGTGGGAGATTGTTGGTTGTGGAGCCTGATTATCTTCCTATTTCATAGTTCTTTGTTTTCAGTCGTGTTTATACCCCATGAAGACTGAACACCCTAGAATATTGTACACCCCTCCATGCGGGGGGGTTGTAAGGGGCCCTGTGGGATTCGGGGGGCTCATCCCCCAGCTGGAGGGTTCAGGGGTGAAGCCCCCAAAGGAAAAATTTCCTTGTAAATATATATTGTAATTTCATATAAGATGATAGAAGTTATGTTAGGGTTTTTTGCCCTAGAAGGAAACCCTCTTTTATGAGAGAATTGTATTGCGGTTGTATATCATTGTGAATATTGTATTATGAGAGAGGAGGTTGTGAGAGAAATAAGATGAAGTTACAGTGGGTGTGATGTAGGTTGTATCCCTTCATTTGCTGGATGATAAAAATGAAGGACCTGGCAATTTCTCTGGTGGACGTAGCCCACACTGAGTGAACCACATATATCTTTGTCTCTATTATATTGTGTATCTCTTGTGTTTTATTTCCGCATTTGTTTTTATTGTATTCCTCCGTGATCATGTTTTTCTAACATATCGATATATGAATGGTAAATATTTGAATAGAATTCGCATTTATAAAAGAGTCTTTTGTATGAAATTTCAAATCTATCTATAAATGAACTGGAAATTTTCAACATCAAAAATTTCACTGTAATATAAATGTTTATGGTTTACATCTATATTGCTATACTATATTTATCTAAGATATATCATAATTTACTCTATCTGTCTTTAGTTTTAAAAGTTCTTATATGAATTCAATTCATTTTTCATAATATTCTCTCAGGAAGATGCACCACTTAATCAATGCCCTAGCCACGGATTCTCATGAAGATGCACCACTTAATCAACTCCCTGGTCGTTGTCATGAAGGTCTCGAAAGAGAGGAAGAGAAGGAGGAGGTTATGGAGAGAGAGACATACCTTTAATGGAGGTGTAGGGAGAGGATGTTATTCTAGTTCAACTTGCTTCCAACTCCCAGAAGCCACTCACAAAAATGAAATTCTTTCAATAGTATTGTCAAAATACCTATGGTGATAAACCTACTACAATCTTGTTAAAATCCAATTGCAGTGTCTGTTTCAACCATTTGGACTATTATTTGAGGCATTATTTTGAGTAATTATTTGGGGGAGTAACTTGTCTAAGTTTTTGTTAGAAGCTACTCTTTCCTTGATGGATCGCTTGGATGGGTTGGACAATACCTTTATCTGGTGCACCCACCCCACCAACAAACCTCTATCCTTTGTTTCCTCAATGTATTCTTTGGGAAATATGGAAGATTCACCATGAACTATATCTTTCCAGACAACCCACAAAAACTCTTGGTTGTTGGAAGCCAATCCCCATGCAAATTCCAAGATTTGTTCATTAGACAAAATTGTAATGCTTCCCAAACAAACGTACATGATAGAGCATGTACGCCTAGTATCCAACCATGTGAGACAACTACTTCCTTCCTTCCACAAATTCAATTCATTCGAGGATCCATCCTTATCTTTACAATGGAATCGTTGAGAGAGCAGTAAAGGACCAATGGCATATACACGCAAGTTAACTAAAAGTGCCTCCAAGAATGGGGCTTCTAGTTCTTTGAGTGTGTTAACTATTAATGTAGTTGTCGATAATGTACCTTGGCCTTGAATTATTCCATATTGAAGACCAGGATTTGAATGGTCCATGACTAAGAAAAAGTTGGGCATGTAAGTCAAGGTAAAGGGATCGAATCAATCCCTCTTCTACAACTATCTAGTTGTATGATATCCCTAGTGTATGAAAGAAAAAGGGTGATCTTCACTTGTTTACTGCATGAATAAATTAGGAATAGACTTACCAGTTATTGGAGATTTATAGGAAGAAGAAAACATTAGATCTCTCAAACATTGAGCTCTTTGCGTCCTGGTTCCCACTGGAACTTATACTGAATAAAATTAATGAAAACTCCCACACATAGTCTATTGAACGAGTGCCACTTGATGGCGTTGGTTCATGCAATATTATAACGTGTCAAATTTTAAGGACACACATTGTTATTCTAGGAAGTGGAGATCATCTTAAACATGATAAATGTCAATTCTAATTTTTATACAATAACTCTTTTTATGGCTAGTTTTTTATGGCGGGTCTTTACACCTTTTGAGATACTTACTCCCGAGTCAGTGCCTTGTCAGCTAATGAAAAATATGAAAATCTTCACTCCGCCTGTGTGTCCTAACCGAGAATTCTTCTTCTGTTTATAATTTAATGTTTCTCATGGCACACACACTCTCAAACATAATTTTACCTATACATTACTTGAGTTAACAAGGCACCTAATTTGAGGTGGTCACAATAGTAGTAAATCTCACGAAATTTAGTAAATGCATGAGCAATGTCCTTTCCACTATATATATTTTTGTGGATATTGCTTGTACGATGTTAAATGTTGGTATTGTATTATAATAAGAATTAAATCTCTTTGTGTTTATTTTATCTTGAGGATGCACATGCACATTCTTGTTCTTAATGTTTCAGGCGGAGTTGAAATTGTTCTTATGTTTCAAGACATGAAATTTGACCGCTAAATAGACTTGTTTTGCAAGTGAAATTGTTCTTAATGTTTCTAGACTTGAAATTTGACAGTTAAATAAATATTGCATAGGATCATGTACACACTATTAATTTTGAATCAAACTCCATGACTTTTTAAAAAAAATAATGCAATTAGTTTGATGCTTATACTTTTGGAAATTAGGCAGGGACTAGTTGCTTTGCAGCGATTTCCCTTGTGTTGTAAAGACACTGCAATATTGTTTACGTATGAAAAACAAAAAAATAGGTATATTTGCTGACCAAGGAAACCGTCCAAATTCTCTCTAGCACCCAAACCCACAAACATTCGCCTTCACACTAATTTGAATTTTCAAGCCAAAACCTTGCTAACATCTATGTTATAGAGGGAAACTCATCAATACAACATAATGGTTAATAATGACTATAAGTTGCAAATGTGCAAAGAGGCAAGAGATTTGCAATATTCTATTAAAAAAAAAATCACTTTTCAATGTGTTATCTCCTCAAATAACACAGTCAAATTTGTTTATTTAGGTGATAGGAAGTCATTGAAAAATACATTTCTAAATTTTTTAAGGTTCATTTTTTAGAGCCTTATGTTTGTAATAAAGATTGAAAAGCATTAGATTTGGTTTTTATTTCAAAAAGTCAAATTACAGGTTTCGGTGTCTAAGTGCCTCTCCAAAAGCGCTTCTAAGCCACTGAAAACCTTAGCTTTCGGCAACTTAAACGTGAAATTCGGGGTTATTTTAGCCACCAAAAGTGTAGAAAAGTTTGTTTTTATTGTGATGAGTCATCATTTTCAAATGATGATTTTGAGTGACTGGAGAATAATTTTTAGAAACGGGAGGAGGTTTTTTTTTCTAACATGTCAAATAACAACAACCTCTCTCATTTTTCCTACAGGTGTCATAGATTGGGAGAATCAAATTCATCTCTGCGCCCTAATTTTCGGATCTCGGAATTTCTCTGTTTGACACGTGTTTTTGAAATGCAAATCCTAGGAAAATGAAAACGAATCTCAAAGAATTGAGAGAGGTTTTTTCTCAAAACAAACCAATATACAAAAGCCTCTTCTAGCTTGTACAAAATGGTTTTTTTTTAGAGATATGGGTCAATATTTGAGCAGCATATTTTCATAAATTTCTGTCTTTTCCAGCCACCTCACAAATTCGAATTTGAGATAGGAGAAGAGGTTATCAGATCCATATTTTGAGGATCTGAAACTGCTTGTAAAGGCTATAAAGCCTATCAATTTTATAAATTGAAGGGTTCGACTTTGGATACTTTTTCACATTATGTACTCAAGCTTCTCATTTGCAGATCAGTTTATACAAGCTTCTTTTGCAATTATCTGTTCAGATTTACATTTTTTTGTCTATTATGTATTTGCACATGGATGTTTAATTTATGTCTATTATGTTTGTTTAAAGCCTGATGGTTGTCATCCTATCATTGCTTTGATGAGTTGAATTGCAAATATCATTTGCTCATTGTGACTGGCCATTCATGTATCTTTATGTGTGAGTTTGCTGGCATAGTAAGAATTCTCCATACATTCACTTATTTACAAACCCTTTGAACAGTGATAATTAAAAGCCTTGTCATATTTTTATGTTTATGCATGTGTTGAGAGAGCAAGTCTAATTTAGTTATCTGACTTGATCCAATTAAGAGAATATTATACACCATTGATATATTAGTTAAGTTACCAGGATTCTTTGAGCTACAACCTAGAAGAACTCCTGGAGTGATAACAAATTGAAGTCGTTGCCAGGGAGAGGAGATTGAAGCTCAGCTTCCTTGAGACACGACATAGATCCAGCTTTGATGATAGACAAGGCCTGGACATATTTTCGGTTGTAATCATCTATATGGCGACTCCATGAAGGACAAATTCAGTGGCGACTCCATTGTTCATAAATATGTTGGCGACTCCACTGGTATGAAATGAACAAGAGGTAAGCATTCTGTGATTTTTCAAATATTGTTGGTTTCCCTAATCCAGTGCCTAGTAGAGATGAACGGGAAAGAAGTATTCCCAGATTTCAAGGAGAAGAGTGGGAAGTGCCAGCTGAACACTTGCTAGATTTTCATGACTTTATTCATCGGCTTGAAATTATACACGAGGATGTTCAAATTGATTTCTCTGGGTTTTTATTAGAGGGGATTGCTCGTGATTGGTACCGGTCTCTTCCTCTTTCAAGTGTCAATTCTTTGGCAGATTTTTATGTTGCTTTTCATGTGTTTTGTAAAGATCAATTTCCAGATGACTTTCTCTATCCTGAGTGTTGTCATGAATTCAATCTTTTTAATAAAGATCCAAACATTAATGAAGACTTTGTCGTTGTAGAGAATACCCTTCATTATGATCGAGGGATTGTTGATCCACATTATGATAATCATAGTGATGATTTTGACATTGTATTAGATTCATCTATTAAAGACGGTTGTCATAAAGAAAAGATCATTCCTTTTGAAAATCCAAAAGACAATGAACATATTTTTATATCAACATGTAACAATTTTGGATCTGCAGCAAATACTAACGATAGCTTTCAGCTTTCAGATTGGTAGACAAAGGGAAATCACAACAGATATTGGGAAAAAGATGATGAGCAGATTTTTTCAACGTGTGACAGTTCTAGATCTGCAGCAAAGGTTGAGCTATCTACATTCAACACTAAGATCAGTGAAAGTAGTCAGCATCACTAGCAGCAACAACAACATTTCATTTCTCAATTGGAACAGCAAGAGTGCTATCTTTCTCCTTGTGAACATGTTGTTTCAAATTATGAAGAACAAGGTGATATTTTTCCAAATCTTTTTCAAGATCCTATTGCTGATAATTCTATGCATGAATCTTCATCCCTGTCATTAGAATTTGATCATGATGTTCCCATTTTTGATAAATATAGTGATAAAGAAGAATATTTTAAGTTTTGTGGAGATTTGTTTGCTTCTAGAATTTCACTTAGTTCTACTTTTCAACAAAATGATGATCACCAATGTATGCATGTTATGATTGATGAAAGTTGTGAATCTAAAGTTCAAAAGTTCAAAGAAGATTCATATTGCGAAGATTTCATTGTTGGAGAGGGCGATCAGAGTTTTCTTCATGATACATATTTGCAGGCTCAGTTTTCATTTGATCATTATCAAGACAGTGATGTAGAAGATCCAGAACATACTTATTATTATTTTTCCAGAAATTGTCAGTTGTAATACGCCATTACATCAAAGTGATGAATCTAAGTCACAGGGAGATGGTGAAGGAGAGAAAAAAGGTTCAAATCAGCAGTTGAGCTTGCATTTTCCTCTGACAGAGCGAGAACCATTTTCATTCAACATTGATATCAGTGAAGGCATCCAGCATCACTTCAATTTGCAGTTGGAACAGTTTCATGAAGAGGTATTTGTTGATACTGAGAGAGGGGTGAATTTGTATCAAGTACAATTTAAAAAAAAATTCAACTTATACTTAAACCATTCAACTACATCCAATGAGAAATGAACAATAATATAAGAGTTACAACAATACACCATAATACACCATGCATAATATATGAGAAATAATCAATAGTTTATTGTTCAAGGGAAGTAATGACTTCCAAAGGTAGCTACAGCTTCCAAATGTAGAGGGAGGGATAAACCTCCAAGAGGAAGATACAATCCTCCAATATCAAGAGAGATTTTAACTCTCCATCCTTTCCCCTTCCTTCCACCCAAGAATATATGAGAGATAATAAAACTTTGCATTAAATCTTCACCATCAACCAATCATCACATAGAACCTGATAATGCTTCGTGAGACTTCTTCAACTTATGCAATTCTTCAAATCTTGGAGTACTCTGATCCTGTAAATAATATTACTCAATGTATTCTCTGAAACTCCTCCAATTTTCACTCCTTGAATCCTCCCCAAAAAGAGGTTATAGAAAGAATGGTAGACTTTATTCAATTATGGTCTGTTCAGAAGACCCAACTTGTACAGAATGCCCCACGCTCAATATTTAACATCCAATTCTAAAACTCACACACAAGAAACTATACTCCATAATCTTTCCAATGGAAGTGGTCCCACTTCATTTGGATTCTGTATGAAAAAGTTATGACTATTTTACTCGGAACACCTATTTATTGACTAGCTTCAGGACTGGTCACAAACCCTATCTTCCATAAAGTGTATCTCCATAATTATAGCGAATCAAGAGATGAAATTTTTACTAGAGGTAACTTGATATGTATTCTCAATACCATATCTATTTCACTATCTGAATCATTCTAGAAAAACATTTATAACAAAAATGGTAAGATGACCTGAAAATAACATACCTTAGAACACATCACCAAAAGACTTCATCCTCCTTTGAAATCTGGCCTTCTTATCTTCTTATTACCACTGAAATTTGACTTGTATCAAATGAATGTATAATGATGTTTATTTATACCATTTATTCACTTCCTCTTAACATTAGGGTCGACCTGACACTTTCTTATTTTGTAATTCTTTTCTTTAATTATTTTCAGGGCCTACATGTACTTCCTTCTTCAATTCACTTTGTTATTTTCAAAAATTCATTTCTCCTCAACCATGAAGATCCAGGTGACATGCCACATACCACCGGAAACAACATACTACATACTATCCATTCATAGGTGTTTTATATGCATGTGCATTGTCCTTCATGTCTAAATACCTTTATCAATCTTGCAGTCCAAAACCCATGACTAGGGTTGACATCAATGACAACAACCAATCTTCCAACAATCTTCCCCTTTGTCATTGATGGCAACACTCATGCTCCCCCTATCATCACAATCCCAATTTCTCTCCCCCTTTGACATCAATGGTAAAGGTTAGGGCTGATCCCCCTAAGTCTAATGGAAAAATGTAACTCTCTTCTTTGGGGTTGCTCACCCCAAACATGTGGCACTCAATAATACTTCATCCTTATTTTTGGTCTTTGGGACATTTTCTTCCTTAGAATCCTTTTGTGTGGCTTATGTCTTCTCTCTCTTCTTCATGTCTAGGATGTATATGTTGTTCGGTTTTCTTGTTATAGTTGCAACCAATCTTTCTGAGTTATTTTCTCTGATTTTATATTTTCGGGAATCAAACATAAGAGTGTATCCTTGAGCACACATTTTACTAACACTGAGTAGATTATGATTCAAGTCTTCAACCAATAGAACATTCTTTGCTTTTACATTTTTTCTTTCAAGTTCTACTTCACCTTCTGCAAGTATTTTGGCAGATGAATCATCTCCAAATGCAATATTGCCACCCTTTCTCTTCAAGCTCATGAATTTGTCTTGATCCCCAGTCATGTGTGAAGAACATCCACTGTCTATGTACCATTCATCTTCTTCTTTACATTCTTTAGCGGTCAATGCTATTCGACAATATTCATTGTTTGGAATATTTTTCCTTCTTCATATTGTGGTTGGCATAGGGACATCTTCATTCATATATCTGCAATCTTGTGCTTTGTGACCAAGATAATTGCATTTGTAGCATACAATATTTCTGTCCATCAACGGGTAAAATGAATTATAACTTATGTTGACAAATCCACGATTATTTCCATATCTTCTGTTTACACCATTCATGTTTCTTGCGTATTTGTTCATTTCATTGATTCTGCAATTAATTGCCTTATGTCCAAAATTTTTACAAGTATAACAATGACCAAGAAAGAAATTTTGATACCTTGGAGTAAGTGGGCTTCTTTGTGATGTAGTCCATCTGGATTCATGATCTATTCTTCTATAGTTTCCTTCATACTGATTGAAGCTTCTTTGATTCCTGAAGGTAGGAGGTCTTCTTGGATATTCATCTCTTTTGTAATCATTCCTTCTTTCGGGTATCCTAGTCCACTTCTCATCAAATGTCTGTGTAGCTCTTTCTTCAACCTTCTTGTTGGTATTTGCATCTTCTTTGTATGAAGTTTCACCCATGCATCCAAGATGTGTTAAGTCTTTTGACACTTGAGAGTTTCTTAAGTTCTTCCTCACTGAGACAACTTCCTGTTCAAGTTTCTCACAATATTCTTCTTTCTTCTTCATTTGGACATTCCTTACTTCTCCTATTCTTCTTTCTTCTTCGAGTAGAGTTTTCAAGGAAATGGTTTCTTCTCTTAGTTTCTCAAAGTCTCCTAATTGTTTCTTCAAGATTACAACTGTCTTTTCACAACTAACCAATTCACTTCTTAGTTTTCTACGTGTGTCTTTTAGCTTGCTATTTTCAATCTCAACATGCTTCAATTTTTTAAGATTATCATCTTCTTGTTGAATCATTTCTACTTTATGATTTTCTTCTTCTTCATTGTCATCTCTTTAAATCCTTGGATAAGGACATTCAAATTCAACATGTCCTACTCCTTCACAATTAAAGCAAAAGAACTGACCTCTATTTTCTTCTTTGAAATCTGAGATGTTGTAATCTTCTTCAACTTCTTTTGCCTCTTTTGCTTCTTCCCTTGCATAAAGGTCTTATAGCTTGTCCCAAAGAACTTTTGTTGATGCACATGATACCACCTTGGATTTCACTGAATCTGTCAATACATCTAGGATGGTATCTATTGCCAGTTTGTTGTTCCTTTTTGCTTCCTTCTGAGTTGCAGTCTTTGGTTTCTTCAAAAAATTATATCCTGAAGCAACTGAGAACCAAACATCTTCCCCAAGATCTTTCAAGTAAGTTTTCATTCTATTTTTCCAGTATTTAAAATTTCTTCCATCAAATGGTGGAATGTCATTTGGAATTTTTCCTTCCATTTCTGCATAGGATATTCCTTCCAATGGTTAAACTGTACTGAAGGTAACCCACTCTAATACCAATTGTTGATACTGAGAGGGGGTTGAATCAGTATCAAGTACAATTTAAAAACTTTTTCAACTTATACTTAAACCATTCAACTATATCCAATAAGAAATGAACAATATTATAAGAGTTACACCAATACACCATAATACACCATGCACAATATATGAGAAATAATCAATAGTTTATTGTTCAAGGGAAGTAATGACTTCCAAAGGTAGCTACAGCTTCCAAATGTAGAGGGAGGGATAAACCTCCAAGAGGAAGATACAGTCCTCCAATATCAAGAGAGAGTTGAACTCTCCATCCTTGCCCATTCCTTCCAGCCAAGAATATATGAAAGATAATAAAACTTTACATTAAATCATCACCATCAACCAATCATCTCATAGAACCTGATAATGCTTCCTGAGACTTCTTCAATTTCTGCAATTCTTCAATTCTTGGAGTACTTTGATCCTGTAGATAACATTACTCAATGTATTCTCTAAAACTCCTCCAATTTTCACTCCTTGAATCCTCCCCAAAAAGAGGTTATAGAAAGAATGGTAGACTTTATTCAATTATGGTCTGTTCAAAAGACCCAACTTGTATAGAATGTCTCGCGCTCAATATTTAACATCCGATTCTGAAAATCGAACACAAGAAACTACAGTCTGTTCTCTTTCCAATGGAAGTGGTCCCACTTCATTTAGATTTTTTATGAAAATGTTATGACTATTTTACCCGGAATACCTGTTTATTGACTAGCTTCAAGACTGGTCACAAACCCTATCTTCCATAGAGTGTATCTCTATAATTATAGCGAATAAAGAGATTAAATTTTTACCAGAGGTACCTTGATATGTCTTCTCAATACCATAGCGATTTAATCATCTGAATTGTTCTAGAAAAAAAGTTATAGCAAAAATGGTAAGATGACCTGAAAATAACATACCTTAGAACACATCACCAAAAGACTTCATCCTCCCTTGAAATCCGGCCTTTTTATCTTCTTATTACCTATAAAATTCGACTTGTATCAAATGAATGTATAATCATGTTTATTTATACCATTTATGTCACTTCCTTTTAATATTAGGTCTGACCTAACACTTTCTTATTTTGTAATTCTTTTCTTTAATTATTTCCAGGGCCTGCATGTACTTCCTTCTTCAATTCACTTTGTCATCTTCAAAAATTCATTTCTCCTCAACCATGAGGATCCACATGACGTGCCACATACCACCGGAAACAGTATGATGTATACTATCCATTCATGGGTGTTTTATATCCATGTGCATTGTCCTTCATGTCCAAATACTTTTATCAATCTTGCGGTCCAAAACCCATGACTAGGGTTGACATCAATGACAACAACCAATCTTCCAACAATATCCCCCTTTGTCACTGATGGAAACACTCATGCTCCCCCTATCATCATGATCCCAATTTCTCTCCCCCTTTGACATCAATGGCAAAGTTTAGGGCTGCTCCCCCTGAGTTTAATGGAAAAATGTAACTCTCTTATTTGGGGTTGCTCCCCCTCAACATGTGGCACTCAATAATAATTCATCCTTATTTTTGGTCTTTGAGACATTTTCTTCCTTAGAATCCTTTTGTGTGGATTTTTTATTCTCTCTCTTCTTCATGTCTAGGATGTATATGTTGTTTGGTCTTCTGGTTGCAGTTGCAACCAATCTTCCTGAGTTATTTTCTCTGATTTTACATTTTCAGGAATCAAATGTAAGAGTGTATCTTTGATCACACATTTTACTAACACTGAGTAGATTATGATTCAAGTCTTCAACCAATAGAACATTCTTTGCTTTTACATTTTTTCTTCCAAGCTCTACTACACCTTCTCCAAGTATTTTGGCAGATGAGTCATCCCCAAATGCAACATTGTCACCCTTTCTCTTCAAGCTGATGAATTTGTCTTGATCCTCGGTCATGTGTGAAGAACATCCATTGTCTATGTACCATTCATCTTCTTTTTTACATTCTTTAGCGGCCAATGCTATTCAACAATCTTCATTGTTTGGAATCTCTTTCCTTCTCCATATTGTGGTTGGCATAGGGACATCTTCATTCATATATCTGCAATCTCGTGCTTTGTGACCAAGATAATTGCATTTATAGCATGCAATATTTTTGTCCATCAATGGGTAAAATGAATTATAACTTATGTTGACAAATCCACGATTATTTCCATATCTTCTATTTACACCATTCATGTTTCTTGCGTATTTGTTCATTTCATTGATTCTGCAATTAATTGCCTTATGTCCAAAATTTTTACAACTATAATAATGACCAAGAAAGAAATTTTGATACCTTGGAGTAAGTGGGCTTCTTTGTGATGTAGTCCATCTGGGTTCATGATCTATTCTTTTGTAGTTTCCTTCATAGTGATTGAAGCTTCTTTGATTCCTGAAGGTAGGAGGTCTTCTTGGATATTCATCTCTTTTGTAACCATTCCTTCTTTCGGGTATCTTGGTCCACTTCTCATCAACTGTCTATGTAGCTCTTTCTTCAACCTTCTTGTTGGTATTTGCATCTTCTTTGTATGAATTTTCACCCATGCATCCAAGATGTGTTAAGTCTTTTGGCAATTGAGAGTTTCTTAAGCTCTTCCTCAATGAGACAACTTCTTGTTCAAGTTTCTCACAATCTTCTTCTTTCTTCTTCATTTGGGCATTCCTTACTTCTCCTATTCTTCTTTCTTCTTCGAGTAGAGTTTTCAAGGAAATGGTTTATTCTCTTAGTTTCTCAAAGTCTTCTAATTGTTTCTTCAAGATTACAACTGTCTTTTCAGAACTAACCAATTCACTTCTTAGTTTTCTATGCGTGTCTTTGAGCTTGCTATTTTCAATCTCAACATGCTCCACTTTTTAAAGATTCTCATCTTCTTGTTGAATCATTTCTACTTTATGATTTTCTTCTTCTTCATTGTCATCTCTTTCACTCCTTGGATGAGAACATTCAAATTCAACATGTCCTACTCCTTCACATTAAAGCAAAAGAACTGACCTTTATTTTCTTCTTTGAAATTTGAGATGTTGTAATCTTCTTCAACTTCTTCTTCTTCTTCTGCTTCTTCCCTTGCATAAAGGTCTTGTAGCTTGTCCCAAAGCTATTTTACTGATGCACATGATCCCACCTTGGATTTCACTAAATCTGTCAATCCATCCAGGATGGTATCTATTGCCAGTTTGTTGTTCCTTTTTGTTTCCTTTTGAGCTACAGTCTTTGGTTTCTTCAAAGCATTATATCCTGAAGCAACTGAGAACCAAACATCTGCCCCAGGAGATTTCAAGTAAGTTTCCATTCTATTTTTCCAGTATTCAAAATTGCCTCCATCAAATGGTGGAATCTCATTTGGAATGTTGTCTTCCATTTCTGCATAGGATATTCCTTCCAGTGGTTAAACTGTACTAAAGGTAACCCGCTCTGATACCAATTGTTGATACTGAGAGGGGGGTGAGTCAGTATCAAGTACAATTTAAAACATTTTTCAACTTATACTTAAACCATTCAACTATATCCAATGAGCAATGAACAATAGTATAAGAGTTACACCAATACACCATAATACACCATGCACAATATATGAGAAATAATCAATAGTTTATTGTTCAAGCGAAGTAATGACTTCCAAAGGTAGCTACAGCTTTCAAATGTAGAGGGACGGATAAACCTCCAAGAGGAAGATACAATCCTCCAATATCAAGAGAGAGCTGAACTCTCCATCCTTGCCCTTTCCTTCCACCCAAGAATATATGAGAGATAATAAAACTTTACATTAAATCATCACCATCAACCAATCATCACATAGAACCTGATAATGCTTCCTGAGACTTCTTCAATTTCTACAATTCTTCAATTCTTGGAGTACTCTGATCCTGTAGATAATATTACTCAATGTATTCTTTGA
>JASDQU010370421.1:25586-70938 GCA_032191745.1 Picea mariana | reverse complement strand
CTGATCCTGTAGATAATATTACTCAATGTATTCTTTGAAACTCCTCCAATTTTCACTCTTTGAATCCTCCCCAAAAAGAAGTTATAGAAAGAATGGTAGACTTTATTCAATTCTGGTCTGTTCAAAAGACCCAACTTGTACAGAATGCCCCACGCTCAATATTTAACATCTGATTATGAAACTCACACAAAAGAAACTACAGTCCATATTATTTCCAATGCAATTTGTTCCACTTCATTTGGATTCTGTATGAAAACGTTATGACTGTTTTACCTAGAACACTTGTTTATTGACTAGCTTCAGGACTGGTCACAAACCCTATCTTCCATAGAGTGTATTTCCATAATTATAGCGAATCAAGAGCTGAAATTTTTACTAGAGGTACCTTGATATGTCTTCTCAATACCATAGAGATTTCACCATCTGAATCATTCTAGAAAAAAAATTTATAGCAAAAATGGTAGGATGACCTGAAAATAACATACCTTAGAACACATCACCAAAAGACTTCATCCTCCCTTGAAATCTGGCCTTCTTATCTTCTTATTACCTCTAAAATTCGACTTGTATCAAACGAATGTATAATCATGTTTATTTATACCATTTATGTCACTTCCTTTTAACATTAGGGCCAACCTGACACTTTCTTATTTTGTAATTCTTTTATTTAATTCTTTTCAGGGCCTACATGTACTTCCTTCTTCAATTCACTTTGTCATCTTCAAAAAATTATTTCTCCTCAACCATGAGGATCCATGTGACATGCCACATACCACCGGAAACAGCATGATATATACTATCCATTCATGGGTGTTGTATATGCATGTGCATTGTCCTTCATGTCCAAATACCTTTATCAATCTTGTGGTCCAAAATCCATGACTAGGGTTGACATCAATGACAACAACCAATCTTCCAACAATATCCCCCTTTGTCATTGATGGCAACACTCATTCTCCCCCTATCATCATGATCCCAATTTCTCTCCCCTTTTGACATCAATGGAAAAGTTTAGGGCTGCTCCCCCTGAGTTTAATGGAAAAATGTAACTCTCTTCTTTGGGGTTGTTCCCCCTGAATATGTGGCACTCAATAATACTTCATCCTTATTTTTGGTCTTTGGGACATTTTCTTCCTTAGAATCCTTTTGTGTGGCTTTTGTCTTCTCTCTCTTCTTCATGTTTAGGATGTATATGTTGTTTGGTCTTCTTGTTATAGTTGCAACCAATCTTCCTAAGTTATTTTCTCTGATTTTACATTTTTGGGAATCAAACGTAAGAGCATATCATTGATCGCACATTTTACTAACACTAAGTAGATTATGGTTCAAGTCTTCAATCAATAGAACATTCTTTTCTTTTACATTTTTTCTTTCAAGCTCTACTACACCTTCTCCAAGTATTTTGGCAGATGAGTCATCTCCAAATGCAACATTTCCACCCTTTCTCTTCAAGCTGATGAATTTGTCTTGATCCTCGGTCATGTGTGAAGAACATCCACTGTCTATGTACCATTCATCTTCTTCTTTACATTCTTCAGCGGTCAATGCTATTCGACAATCTTCATTGTTTGGAATCTCTTTCCTTCTCCATACTGTGGTTGGCATAGGGACATCTTCATTCCTATATCTGCAATCTCATGCTTTGTGACCAAGATAATTGCATTTGTAGCATACAATATTTTTGTCCATCAAAGGATAAAATGAATTATAGCTTCTATTGACAAATCCACGATTATTTCCATATCTTCTGTTTACACCATTCATGTTTCTTGTGTATTTGTTCCTTTCATTGATTCTGCAATTAATTGCCTTATGTCCAAAATTTTTACAAGTATAACAATGACCAAGAAAGAAATTTTGATACCTTGGAGTAAGTGGGATTCTTTGGGATGTAGTCCATTTGGGTTCATGATCTATTCTTTTGTAGTTTCCTTCATACTGATTGAAGCTTCTTTGATTCCTGAAGGTAGGAGGTCTTCTTGGATATTCATCTCTTTTGTAATCATTCCTTGTTTTGGGTATCCTGGTCCACTTCTCAGCAACTGTCTGTGTAGCTCTTTCTTCAACCTTCTTGTTGGTATTTGCATCTTGTTAAGTCTTTTGGCACTTGAGAGTTTCTTAAGTTCTTCCTCAATGAGACAACTTCTTGTTCAAGTTTCTCACAATCTTCTTCTTTCTTCTTCATTTGGACATTCCTTACTTCTCCTATTCTTCTTTCTTCTTCGAGTAGAGTTTTCAAGGAAATGGTTTCTTCTCTTAGTTTCTCAAAGTCTTCTAATTGTTTCTTCAAGATTACAACTGTCTTTTCACAACTAACCAATTCACTTCTTAGTTTTCTACGCGTGTCTTTGAGCTTGCTATTTTCAATCTCAACATGCTTCAATTTTTTAAGATTCTCATCTTCTTGTTGAATCGTTTCTACTTTATGATTTTCTTCTTCTTCATTGTCATCTCTTTCACTCCTTGTATGAGGACATTCAAATTCAACATTTCCTACTCCTTTACAATTAAAGCAAAAGAACTGACCTCTATTTTCTTCTTTGAAATCTGAGATGAATCTTCTTCAACTTCTTCTTCTTCTGTTGCTTATTCCCTTGCATAAAGGTCTTGTAGCTTGTCCCAAAGCTCTTTTGCTGATGCACATGATCCCACCTTGGATTTCACTGAATCTGTCAATCCATCCAGGATGGTATCTATTGCCAGTTTGTTGTTCATTTTTGCTTCCTTCTGAGTTGCAGTCTTTGGTTTCTTCAAAGCATTATATCCTGAAGCAACTGAGAACCAAACATCTTCCCCAAGAGCTTTCAAGTAAGTTTCCATTCTATTTTTTCAGTATTCAAAATTGCTTCCATCAAACAGTGGAATCTCATTTGGAATGTTGTCTTCCATTTCTGCATAGCATATTCCTTCCAGTGGTTAAACTGTACTGAAGGTAACCCACTCTGATACCAATTGTTGATACTGAGAGGGGGGTGAATCAGTATCAAGTACAATTTAAAACCTTTTTCAACTTATACTTAAACCATTCAATTATATCCAATGAGCAATGAACAATATTATAAGAGTTACACCAATACACCATAATACACCATGCACAATATATGAGAAATAATCAATAGTTTATTGTTCAATGGAAGTAACGACTTCCAAAGTTAGCTACATCTTCCAAATGTAGAGGGAGGGATAAACCTCCAAGTAGAAGATACAATCCTCCAATATCAAGAGAGAGTTGAACTCTCCATCCTTGCCCCTTCCTTCCACCCAAGAATATATGAGAGATAATAAAACTTTACATTAAATCATCGCCATCAACCAATCATCACATAGAACCTGATAATGCTTTGTGAGACTTCTTCAATTTCTGCAATTCTTCAATTCTTGGAGTACTCTAATCCTGTATATAATATTACTCAATGTATTCTCTGAAACTCCTCCAATTTTTACTCTTTGAATCCTCCCCAAAAAGAGGTTATAGAAAGAATGGTAGACTTTATTCAATTCTGTTCTGTTCATAAGACCCAACTTGTAAAAAATGCCCCACGTTCAATATTTAACATCCGATTCTAAAACTCGCACACAAGAAACTATAGTCCGTACTCTTTCCAATGGAAGTGGTCCCACTTCATTTGAATTCTGTATGAAAAAGTTATGACTATTTTACCCGGAACACCTATTTATTGACTAGCTTCAGTACTGGTCACAAACCCTATCTTCCATATAGTGTATATCCATAATTATAGCGAATCAAGAGCTGAACTTTTTATCAGAGGTACCTTGATATGTCTTCTCAATACCATAGCAATTCCACTATTTGAATCGTTCTAGAAAAAAAGCTATAACAAAAATTTTAAGATGACCTGAAAATAACATACCTTAGAACACATCCCCAAAAGACTTCATCCTCCCTTGAAATCCGGCCTTCTTATCTTCTTATTACCTCTGAAATTCAACTTGTATCAAATGAAT
The DNA here is from genome assembly GCA_032191745.1 of Picea mariana. Lineage (NCBI taxonomy): Eukaryota > Viridiplantae > Streptophyta > Pinopsida > Pinales > Pinaceae > Picea > Picea mariana. The sequence goes on along the minus strand of JASDQU010370421.1, from coordinate 66,972 downwards.
GTATAATGATGTTTATTTATACCATTTATGTCACTTCCTTTTAACATTAGGGCCGACCTGACACTTTCTTATTTTGCAATTCTTTTCTTTAATTATTTTCAGGGCCTACATGTACTTCCTTCTTCAATTCACTTTGTCATCTTCAAAAATTCATTTCTCCTCAACCATGAGGATCAACGTGACGTGCCAGATACCACCGGAAACAACATGATATATATTATCCATTCATGGGTGTTGTATATGCATGTGCATTGTCCTTCATGTCCAAATACCTTTATCAATCTTGCGGTCTAAAACCCATGACTAGGGTTGACATCAATGACAACAACCAATCTTTCAATAGTATTTCTTTGTGTCTTTCATGACCCTTTTGCTGATTTTATGGAATCCATGAGAAACATAAGCATCAAAATATTTTTGTCAGACGAAGGACAGTTCTATCATCTTTTCAAATTATGTTTTTGCATGACATGGCTTTCATTATTTTTGGGTCAGCATCAAGGAGATTATTAGTTAATCAGTTTCTAAATTGGTTGCATTGGAGATTCAGTTTTACTTGATTAGTTCGCTTATACTATTTACAAGTAGGAGTAGGTGTGAGAATATGCTCTGTATACGAGCATCTAGATCATTTTCAGTTGATTTATTTCCTGAATAAATAGAACACAGTTAAAAGAGAAATCTTTGTCTTCAATGGTTTGTAAAGCCCATAGTTTGTGCACAAAGATGCAAAGGGAATGTATGATTACAGAAATGTTCAGAGGTGGAACTAGATATAAGAAGAGAACTGTGATATCTGAATATGTTCATCTACTTTCTGATGCATCAATATCTAAGATAAAGGCAGCATTGACTATTTGATTGGACTGTAACCAATCACTATTAGCTTGTAGTATCATTTCTGGGTATGTTATTCATCAAAACACAGGTTTTGCAAGCTGTTAGAGGTCACGTGGTCACTACAGAAGACTTAAAGGGGCATCCTTAAAGATCAGTAAGTTAAAAGAAAATGCATTTTTGCAATTTTGTCAACTATTATAAAGCAGAATTTTCGATGGCTTAGGCAGACATTTCAACTATTCATTAGCCATCGAAAGAGGATCTTTCGGTGGCTTACAAGCATGGATTTTGGCTCTCCTAGCACCGAAAGCACAGAACATGGCAGAAAGCTACCATTTTTGCACAGATCCAAGATTTTCTGATCCAGATGCCTCGAGGATGTTTTATAATGATAGATAATAATTAAAGGCATCATTTTTGGGTTTCTCTTCTAGTTTTAAAAGATGCCAACAAGAGGAGAATATTAAATTTGCTACCTAATTTTGGCAAAAAACTGTCTTTTGGGAAAAGGTGGCAATTTCGATTCTCTATCAATATCTAAGGATCTATTGCAGCTATCGAAGATTTTGAAGGACATGAAGATAATTGAGATAAGGATTTGATGTCACACACCCACTATGGCAACTATTTTTTTTTTCTTTTCTTCGAGGGACAGAATCCCTAAATTTCTACGGGGCCTAGCGTAGACCATCCCTTCCCTTATCCTCCTCTAAGCGACCACAACCTGGCCTTAGTGTAAACGCCTTTTGCAACTCGTATGTTGGAGATTCAAGGCTCTCAACTCCTCTTTCTCCAAACGTCGATACCCGAAATGCGATGCGGGTATGACTCCCTCCTCACTAGCGTCTGCTACATATAACCATAGGCTAGGCTAAACACTAGTACTACTTGCAACTTGTGACTTTGCAAGTTGGAGTGTTGAGCCCTCATGCTCCTCCTTTGAGAATCCCCAAAACACGAAAGGTCAACAATGGGTTGACTCTTTCCTAGGCGACATGTGTCCACCACCTGTCAACCACGCAGTCCCCACCTAATGGATGTGCCACATGTTCGCACGAGCCCTCGATGCTCGGCACTTCGTGACTTCTGCAGTTGAAAAGAAATTATTTCAACCTTTGAACCCCCAATACGCGATACCACGTGAAGGTTTTGATCCAACGGTTATCCTGTGGCTTGGATCCAATGGTCTGGATCCTTTTGTGATCTCGCGTATCGTGAGTCCTTAAAACCTTGCCCGTTGACTCCTTCGAGTCATGAGTAAGAGAAACGTTGAGATTTTTCCACGTGCCCTCCTTGATGGACGGCTACGATCAAATTGCGACTTCGCACATCGCTAGTTCGAACAGTATGTTCTTTGACCTTCTTGCTCTATGAGTCAGTGAAATGTTAAACTCTCGCCATGTGTCCACTACAATGGATGGTTTGATTTCCTCTTCGAAGAGTTTGAGATTTCGTGACTCGCACGTTGTAAGGTTCTTCCTTCAAACCCCCGACTCCCAAAATGCCGAAATCTCCCTCTAGACGATCGACGGTCCAGACTACTCCTGGGTCAACAGCCATGATCACGTCGTTATTTCACGTATCGTGAGTTGGTGTAGTCTTGCCTTTGACCACTCCCAATCATGAGTCAGTGAAGTGTTGCCTGACTACCATGTGTCCCTCCTTTAGTTCTTTCATCGGTCAACACGTGTCCAACTTGATATCTGACGGCCTAACTTCCCGTCGGGATTTCGTGTATCGCGCATTCGAAGGGATCTCTACCTCTGTTTCCCCAAATGTCGAAATCCTCCTTTGGGCATGAAGCATTAAGGTTATCGCTACTTCTGTAGATATGATGGTTGTCCATCCTCGTCTCTATGTTCCTCCAATATCGATCATTTTTCCTCTGGAGCCTTCGCTGCTTCCAGTCCTTGAATAATTTCGGTATCCAAAGGTTTCGAACATTTGTCCCTTCCTCTACAATCCACCTTGGTTTAAGGAACACTCTGCAAGTGTTATCCCTCCCGAGCTTCATCAGCTATGAAGGACTTGAGAGCCTTGCGCTCTTCTTCTAGGCTTAACAGGATTTGTCCTCCAAGGGAATCAAAACGATTAGGAAGGTTTACATGCGTACATGAAACTGTGTTCACAGTCGACGAACACACAGTTCGTGACTCAGGCTTATGCCACCATAGGACACAAGTATTTATGAGTATAAAACATATCCTAACCATATGATTTATTACTGGCCTAATTATACAAGCAAGCAGTGATAAAAGGAATATAGTATATCCATTAAGAAGTCATGCACAATTCCTACAACATACACAGTATATCCAATTCATACATAGTTATAGTTAAATTACACAGGGCAGGAGACCGCTTATCTATTATAGGTTTCCGTCAACCAACTAACTGTGGGTGTTCGTCCTTCCACCCGACCATAGGCACAGAGGCATTCATTCTTATCACTTTGGCCACCCCCGTGCCAAGCCATGATATCACCAAGGAATTCTCACACTTCTCGAGGGTTATTCCTTCGTTTTTGCTTTTGTTTGGGTCATGTTCTTTGTAACTCAGATCTTTCTCTCTCTCGGCTATGGCCTCAACGAGGTTTCTCAGATGCTCCTCAGCATCAATCTTGCAGCCTTCAATTCGTGACTCGTTGGAGAGCTTCGTGCATCTCCCTTGTGAGCTTACGCTCTTTTTTTTTTTGTCCGGGTGTCTCCTCTCCCGTGTGTATCCCTCTTACCTTGGAAGGTTTTTTGACCTATCCTATTCCTTTTGTCAGAAGGAAGCTCAGGTATGTAGGTCACTGCGGTACTTCGGGCTGACAACCCATGTTTCCATTTATGGGGGTGGACCGGTTGATTGTTCAACCACCAGTCCTTTCTTCATTAAATGATTTCTTTCCTTAGGATTCGAAGGAGGTTTGTCATGTTTATCAAGGGAGATTTGGGGTTATTTGATACATGAACCCTCTTGTATAGTTTTCACATTCTTCCTCTAGTGATATCATGGCCAGTATTTTCAAGGCTTCACCCCCACAGTCAGTTATTGACAACTCAAACAATAATACATTTACATTGTTCTCATGCATTAGCATGGTAATTCCTATTTTATGATTAATTACAAATTGGGGGAAACAGGGTGTTACAATTCCCTCCCCCTTAAAGAAACACCGTCCTCGGTGTTCTTTCTCAAAAACACCTGTCATGCCTTTCTCATTTAGCCACTTTAGAAGTCTTGACCTTCGTCCTCGGTCAGGGCCTCTTTCAAGATATTAGTCTTCATCATATGCCTTCAATAATTCTTGGACAATAGGCACATTAATCACAATTTTGTGCGAAAACATATTACTGTTGTTCAAAATTCAAAAGGAAATTTTCATAATCTTAGCACAATACTTATCTGTGCAGTTTGTGGATCTGTATCCACATGGTAGTTTTGTTATCCATGCTCATCACATTCCTTGACGTATCCATTGGGTGCATGATTCCAATTCAATAGTTCACAAGAGCTATCATGATTTCATCTTCCTTTCCAAGGTTTTTCCGCACGGGAAACTACCCACTCTGTGCATGATCTCAATAGTTTACAAGAATTATTAAGATCTCCTCTTCCTTGCAGTCACTCACCCTCCAGGCCTAGGCTCATGTGTCCCCTTCACTGTTATATAGTCCCTCGGGCGATCCATCTTTCCCTGCCAAAGTTTTCTCGCACAGGAAACATTTAGAGACTCTATCGAGTCTTATAGTCGAGGTGTCCCTCAGACTTGCTCTGCCGAGGCGTACCTCCGACTTGTTTTACCTCAACACAATAATTTTCAGTCGATCATGGCTTATCACAGGGTTTTCATGGCTCAGTAGTAGCCTTTTTTTATCATCTTCAACTTTGACAGCCTTCATCTGTTCCTTCTGGAAAGATCTTCTCTCCTCACCTGTGTCACAGGTATACAACATTCGTGCGACATCATTATAAATTCCAACTTTCATAATTTTTATTGCAAATCTGTCACCCACAGATTTTTCCAATCTCTTCTTTTATTTTCAGATATGTTCTGTACGAAACCAGATTCACAAGAATGGGACTTTCTTTCCCATAACATTTTAGCTCAGCAGGAAATCGGTCTCCCTTATGGGCTTACAGCATTGTCATATCCAAGACTCTTTCTTCCTGCAATCATTCCTTAGCTAATCAAATTGTTAGTTCTCATGCACATACATTTTTATCGCACCTTTTCAACTTCATCACAACAATTTCATAATTGTGCATACTAACAATTAAATTCACTTTCTCAAAAGGAAATACCATTCCTCGCAGTTTGGCTCAGCAGGCAATCGGTCTTTCCTATGGGCTTACCTCATTGCCATATCCAAGACTCTTTATTCCTGCAATTCATTTTTTTTCATAGCCAAACAAATTGTTAGTCTTATCTCAACATACCAAACTTTTCAAAATGTAATTCAACATTTCAAAAGGGTTTTAACAATTGTGCCAATATCCATGGCCACATTCATACCCAATGCATTCTTGCATTGTTTTTTTCAAGTTCGTCACACTTTATGACCGGTTCTTGGCCATGGGGTGTTGGAATTTAACCAACCTTTTCCTCATATGGTTTATTCATTTTCTTTCATTGTTTTAGTAGGACCATATTGCCTGCTATAGGCCGATCACGATCCCAAATCAATACACATGAACTCAAAATTCTCACATGAATGCCTTTACGCATTCCTTGATTGTCAATGCATTCATGACATATCAATTCATGAATTCTTCCAAGGGTTACAAACAATGTTTACTACCAGAGGTTCATACCTCTATCATTTCGGTTCTTCGTTCTGAGTCATACCTTACTTGGGTATCCAAGGCATACAACTGCCTTTCAAGTTTATGCATAACACTAAGACAATAAAATATTTTAGAAGGGTTTCTTACCAAATCCCTTCATACCTTGTGTCACATAGGCACGAATACCTTTATATCGTTTCTTGGCTGCTAGCACCCTCTTTCTTATTTTTACCTCATCACCAGTGCTTTATGGGGACTTTTACAACCCTGCCAACAATCTTTCACTCGCAACCTTCTCTTGGTCATTCTTGGTTTGAGGTTGCCCATCATTGGTAATTGTCTTCCTCAATAGCTCCAATTCATTTCTATACACAGCATGCATCATCATAAAAACAATTACATTAGTCGTAATATTAAACCAAATGCATGTATCATAACATTCAAATTCATAAACATCCTCAAATGATTTCATAAGTGCAACACAAACAAATTTTGATTGTATCTTTGGCAATACAATCCTTATTACTTATGGTATCAAGACCTTTTTTATTTTTATTGGCATACCAGCTTTCTCATCCAAGGGAAAACATAATACTCAGCGAGGAAAGAGTTGAGGACTCTCCCCTTCTTCCAACTCTTCCTACACCGCCTGGGACTTTTCAGCGAAGCCGAGTTATCTCTAAGGCCTCACTGTCTCTTCTCTACTTTTGCAATTCTACTCCCTGTCGGGATTATCCTGCTCTTTTCCTTGAGCCGCCTTGGTTAGGCCTCACCCTAACCCTTTTTGAGATACCGTAGCATGCTTTAATAGAATTTGCTCATAATGAATCATGAACATGTGCATCCTACACACTTCCCTTCGGTTATCAGAATAGTCAATATTCAGTTGTTAGTCTTCTATTAATTACATGATTCTTTCAAAATGTAATCCGGGATTCTTATATATGGACAGGCCTTGCAGCCCATTGTCCAACCTTCAACAATTATTAGGGTTGTGACTCTGTTCTTCTGACAAAGTCCTTACACAGTTCCTCCACCGAGAACTCTTTCGGCATGCAACTCCCTTGTTGCATATCCATCACTATTTGTGATGGCCTCAAGCTCGAATTAGCTTCATCTTGTTAATAAGCATTCTTTAAGGGACATAGACATACCTTTCTGGTATGTATTCCAGATTATGCATCAGCACATGTTCTAGGTTTTTGCTAACTTACATCCACGAAGTACTTAGCTATACTCATAATCATAATCCTGCATGTAGCTATCATAGTTATATTTTACATCCCACATGCATCTTTACTATTAAGATCAGTCAATTCAGATTCATTCACAATCATTCTCATGTGGTGCTCAAAGGCGTAATCATTTGTCTCTTATTATGACAAGAGAGAATCTTTGTTCATTTACCCTTTCATCTAATTATATTGGTACTTCCTAAGGAAATAGAATACATTCCCCTCAGGCTATTGTTTGGAACAAAACTTTCATGACTCCACAGAATGGAGTCAGCTATGCCTCCATAGTATTCATTTAATATGGACAAGAGCAATACTTGCTTCACGTTTCACTCATCATGGCAATCATATTGGGCCTCTAGTATACTTATACTCTTACATCATACATCTGCATTACTTGCACGTTTAATATCATTCATACCTTACCGGTATTAATATCAGGCTTCCTATTATGAATCTTCACAATGCATTAAACTCATGCACTCAAGTACAATTGAACACAGCTAAGTATTCATCATACTAGTTCACACCTTCTCCTCACATGACCATCGGCGGTGAACGCAATCCGAACTAAAAGGCGCTTCACATTTCGCGATTTCAGAATTCCTGTTGCAAGGAACTCTGGTTCCTCGATCCCCGAAATCCAAAAACCCGAAAGACCGAGGCTAAGGTTTTCTCAGCTCTTTTACTCACATGACCCTTCGCTCGAAACCTGGGGTCAACTCCTAGACATGCATCAGGATTCCATGTTTCAGCGAATCCGTGGACAATGCTCCACCGTTTCCCAAACTTTTGATCCACGAGGGTTCGGAAACCTAGATCCCACAGTCCAGATCTCTCTACCAATCAATGGTCCTAATCAAATATCGGTTTTCCACCTTTCAGGATTCTGGAAGAGTCTTCACCTCCTAACTCCCGATTTCGAATCCCCAAAATGTGTATGCGTCAGATCACAATCCACCGCCTGTCTCGATCCAACGGCTCAGGTTGGATGTCAAGATTTCATGACATGAGAGTTCTCAAAACTCTGCCCGTTGACTTCTAAACCTCCGACTCCTGAAGATCCGATTACACTGGATCTACGGTTCAGGTCATCTGCTAACCAATAGCCCTGATTGAATCAATGATTTACCTTGCGCGACTTTGGAAAAGTCTTCGCTTCTATTTTCCTAATAGCCGAAACCTCGAAGCTCTAGATCAATGACTCTCATTAATTCCAATCTAACGGATACTATTCCTCCTGAGTTTGTGAGTGATGAGAGTTTATCATCCTTATCTTCTCCACTGATCTACTAGATCTAACGGTTCACGGAATTTCGGTATTCCTCCCTCCGAAAATTCTACGATTTGTTCAGATTTTCAATGACTTTCAGCTACGAACTTGAAATCAACTCTTCTGGAATCAACCTCTGTGTTCAACCTCCAGAGATTTCAAACTTTAACAAATGTTTGTTTCTATATGCACTCCTTGTGTTCTATATGCACACTCGGCATACGAAATTTCCCCGCTATCTTTTCTGAGCTTTTAAGTTACTTACAGGACTAATCTCATAGTCATAACTCATACGGATGTTACCCTCTCTTTATGGGAACAACCAACAAGGGTCACTCTTGGGAATTAGCAACAGTCCCAAAGGACTCCTCTTAATCTTGTTTAAACAGATTATCCTTGTTGTCGATTCTAACCATTATAGGTCGGATAATCCAACCCTACATATTTTCATCAGTCCTTTCAATCGTGAGGAGTTACATGCTCAGGGTTTAGTCTTTTAATAATACAATAATTATAACTTTCAAAGGATCCTATCAGTCCTTACCAGATTTCCTAAATCATGAAGGAGTTCTTCATGAGGATCTTAATTCTTACCTAACCAGCCATCTCAATTGCAAGAGACTCTACCTGCCTTAGTAGGTAGCCATCATCACACTATAACAAAACAACTCAGTTCATGTCCCTTTTCTGGCTCATACAACTTCATAGCACAATTTATTCCACCTATGTTATCCATACTCAAGTCTTATCTGTTGGCATGTTTTACAGGCAGTGTATGTTTGTCATTGATGGAAAGTACAACAACGATGATGGATTGAGTACAGGTAGAATGTGTCAGGCGGGCACCAGAAGTATTTTGGAAAGACGTAGCAGAGCAAGTTCGTGAAGACCAGAAGAGTTAGTGCATAGGTGCACGCAGAGTGCAAGAGTGTGTTTGTTCATTTGATGGCAAATAGACAGGCAAGGAAGATCAACAACGCAGGGATAATGGCAAGGAAAGATCAGAAGTGTAAACTCCATTTCGGAGTTTCGGATACCGAAAGTTGGAGGAGTCAAGGAAGCAACTCACGGCAGAAAATCGTGAAATGTGAAACGCTGAAATCCCGAAACATGCACATCTATTGAAGTTTCGGATACCAGAAGTTGGAGGAGTCAAGAGTCGAGACTCTTCATCACAGGAGTCCCGAAGTTGCGAAATGCGAAACACCGAAATACCAAAACAGGCACATCAATCAAAGTTTTAGATACCGGGAGTTGGAGGAGTCAAGAGTCAAGACTCTTAATCACAGGAGTCTTGAAGTTGTAAAATGTGAAACGTCGAAATCCCAAAACAGGCACATCAACCGGAGTTTCGGATACCAGGAGTTGGAGGAGTCAAGAGTCGAGACTCTTCATCATAGAAGTCCCGAAGAGCCGAAATGTGAAACGATGAAATACCGGACATTTGATCTGAATCCATTTCGGAGTCCCGGATACCGGGAGTTGGAGTGTCGAAACACTTAACCACATGAATGTCGAAATTCCGAAATGCCGAAATGCGAAAAACACCTTTTGGGGTAGGTTTCGGATACTGGGAGTTGGAGTGTCGAAACACTTCACCACAGGAATGTAGGAATGACGAAATGCGAAATTGCGAAAGCGCTTTATGGATAAGCGCTTGGTCATCGCCGGTGGTCACATCGTCGAAGAGCTTTAGAGAAGATCTCGAAGAGACAAGCTCCATTTCGGAGTTTGGGACATGGAGAGTCGAGATGACCCTTCACAGAATCCCCGAAATGCGAAATGAGAAATGCGTGTTCAGAATTGGCCTGTGGTCATAACTTATGGTCACATCGACGAAGGCTCAATGGAGGAGCTAGCACGAAGCTAATCTTCATTTCAGAGATCATGACTTGGAGAGTTGAGATGCCTCACAACAGGAATTGTCGAAATTTGAATCGCGAAAGAACCTTCTGAACAGGTGTGTGGTCACTGCCTGAGGTCACATGTGAAAGGAAAGGTGAAAGGTGCCAAAGGTATAAGGCTCAAGAGATTCACAGTGTAACTGCCAGAAACCATTGATTGTTTCTACACAGAAAAATCAAAGAGGCCTCAGTGTGATTGCCAAAGGAGCTGAAGAGTCTCAAGGCATCTGCCAGTGGAATGAAGATTTTTTCATAGAGGCAATTGACAGATGGAAGAGTGTTGAAGCCTGTAACTGCAATATAGAGGATGAAGAGTCTCGACTGCGAGACAGGCTAAGGAATCTCGGCATAACACCCAATGATAATGGACGCATGGGTCTAACCGCCAGAGAAGCTGAAGAGTTGCTATGATGATCAAGCAGAGCACTCGACACGAGGAGAACATGTAGAACAGAGAGAGTGTGTTGATGCTCGAGGAAGTAAATTTGTGGCAATGTGGAGTGGCAGTGAATATTCTGATGTGGAGAACAATGGTGGTGTGAAGAGGATGTAGAATTATTGCACGTAGAGGATGCACAAGGAGCAGAGAGACCATAAGGACGCAGAAAAAAAGAAGAGAGGGGTGTTTTTGTTGAGAGTGATTCAGGCATGTAGAAGGAGGAAGTGTGCAGTAGCTGAAATACACAGAAGAAGAATGGTGCATTGAATGAACATGGTGCACAAAGCATAAAAGGAAAAAGAACAAAAAGCACAAGGCATGTGTGCAGGAAGACAGTGAGGCAAACAGAGCAGGGCAGTGTAGCAGAACAGTGATGAGACTGGTAAGCCATTGATGAACATTATATCACTGTAATAAGTTTCAGTAGCAAAAATTCATATTTCACGGTGGTAGGGAGGTGCTAGGGAGGACTATTGTCCTCATAGGTTCAAGTGGGTGCTTGAACACAGGGAGTTGTAGCCAGAGAAACCAGGGTGGCAGGGTGGTGCAAGGGAGAACATTGGTTCTCTGATATACAGGTCGGTGCCTATGTAACTGGAAGTTGGTGCTTTCATCCATTTGGTGATGGTACTCTTAGGAAGTTGGTGCTTCCATCCAATTTGTGTTGGAACTCTTAGGGAGTTGGTGCTTCCTTCTAGTGGGTGCTAGAGAAATCAGAGAGTTGGTGCTCTCAGCGAGTAGCATCTTGCAAAACTAAAGTTGTAGCCTCATTATGAGTTGGTGCTCATAAGTATGATTATGTACAGAATGTAAAGATTACTTATCATATAAAGAAGAAGAGGTTTTTACCCTTTATGGGTTTCCTCAGGGAATATATGTCTCTGTGTATCTCATTTGTGTGAATGATGTTGAATGTTCTATTGCTTACTTCCCTGCATTATTGTGATCATCATTGAGAGTTCTGTAATGAATTTAAAATGAGCATAATTGTTTAAGCTCAGTAACAACTGATTCACTCCCCCCTCTCAGTTGTACAACAATTGGTATCAGATCCAACCCCTTTTATCTAAGGGTAGATCCTAGAGCTTAAACATGTCAAGCCATGAAGGAAATTCAACCAATAAGGCCCCTCTGTTCAATGGAACAAACTTTGCCTTCTGGAAAGTTAGAATGAAAACCTACATAATGGCTTTAGGTGAAAATGTCTGGGATGTGGTAGATATTGGTTATGTAAAGCCAATTGTACAAGCTAATAAGGATGACAAGCTAGAATTTATCTTCAACGCTAAGGCTATAAATGTTATCTTGAGTGGGCTTGCAAAAGTAGAATTCGTAAAATTTATGCACCTAAGAACTGCCAAAGAAATGTGGGACCAACTCATTAGCAGTTATGAAGGTAATGAGAAAGTAAATGACGCCAAGCTTCAAACCTACAAAGTATAGTTTGAACAGCTGAAGATGAAAGAAGATGAAACTATTGGAAAATACTTTCTGAGAGTTGAAGAATTGGTAAATGCAATGAAAGCACTTGGTGAAAAAATTGAGGAACCTTCTTTAGTTCAAAAAATTTTGAGATCTCTATCAGATAGGTTCAACCCGAAGGTCTCTGCTATAGAAGAACTTAATGATCTAAAAACCTTGGAGTTTGATCAACTTCTAGGAACATTGAATGCATATGAAATGAGAATAGTTAAAGATAAAACCACCTCCAGAGAAACATCATTTAAGGCAGACAAGAATGAGGATTCCGAGCCTGATGAAATTGAAGCAAAATTTGTGAAGAGACTAAAGAAGGGATCAGGCAAATACAAAGGTAAACTACCTTTCAAATGTTTCAATTGTGGTAAGATAGGTCATTTTGCAAATAAATGTCCTCACAAAAGAAAGGATCAGACATGTGATGATGAGGAGAAGCACAAACACCGAAATTTCTTTAAAGAGAATAATTTTAAGAAGAAAAGTCTTTGTGTAAACAATGATGATGATCATTCAGATGATGAAGACAATGACTCCTCTATTGAAGATAAACTAAATGATTTTATGCTTATGGCTATGGGAGATTTTGATGATGAACACGCAGAAGGTGAAATGGATGATGAAAAAGTTGTGGTGGATATAGAAGGTGAATTAATCAATGCTTTGGAAGAAATTGACAGACTTAGAATTAAGAACAGAAAGAAAAAACAATTGTTGATACAGTTCAAGAAAGACAGTAAATAGCCTGATGAAGACTTTACCCTACTAAAAGTGGAACTGGAAGAGGCAAAGAAAATTGAAGACATTCTGAAACAACAGTTATGAGAAAAGAAGGCAAGATGTGAATCTCTAGAAAAAGTAGTGAAAACCAAGAAAGAGTTGGAGAAGTTTCAAGCCTTGTATCATGAGAATCTGTCAAGTATCAAAGCATTAAAAGAATTGGACACCATTTTGAATCAACAAAGAAACCCAAAGCTGAAAATAGGTCTGGGTTATGAAGAGGGATCAAGTAGTGATCAACCAGGCAACAAAGAACCCATCAAGTTTGTCAAATCTACCATCTATGACAACAAAAAACTTGCAGAAACAAAAAAAGATAATCATCTGCCCAGAAGGAGTAATGAAAGAGGTACCAGAACTAAAACTATGGATCAGAGAAATAATGTACTCTCTGTTCAAAGAAATCATCAACATAGAAGAAATCGACCTTCTCAAAGAAGACAACCATTTTCCAGGTACCAACGTTTTTTCTATGGATATTGTTTCTTTTGTTCTAACTTTGGTCATAAAGCTGTAAACTATTCTTTAAAATTAAATTATGAGCAATCAAGACATTCAAGGTATAGATATCTGCCACAACAAAGAATGAGACAGCCAAGTAACAAACCACCACAGACAGCAAATCACTTGATGGATGGGAAAATGACACATGTTAAGCATAACAATCGTTATGATCCTTTATTCGACGAACCAAAATGTTACATATGTCATAACTATGGACATAAATCTGTTGGTTGTCGCTTAAGGAACTATGAATCAGATTTGAATTCCCCTATTGAAAACGTCAAGGTTTGGAAGAAGAAAGAAAGTGACAAGTGTGGATTAGTGTTGTCAACTCAAAGACAAACAAACCCTTGGTATATAGACATTGGATGCTCCAAACATATGACAGGAGACAAAGGTAAGTTTCTATCTCTAAGTGAAAGCAAATCAGGAAATGTAACCTTTGGAAATGATGCTCCAGGTAAAATAAAGGGTAAAGGGATGGTGAGTTTAAGTAATGGAAAAGGAAAAGCCCAAATGTTATGCTTGTAGAAAGTCTGAAACATAATCTACTTAGTGTCAGTCAAGTCTGTGACCGAGGATGTGAAGTCGTTTTTACCTCTAAAGGCTGTAGAATAAAATCTGTGAATTCAGGACAGCTAGTTGCAAAAGGGATAAGAATAGAAAACAATGTCTATGTGTTAAAAGAAGAAAAAGAAGAATGCCACTTAAGCAAGTATGATTAAAGCTGGTTATGGCATAAGAGACTTGGACATCTAAACTTTGACCACTTAATCAAGCTCAAAAATCTTGAGGCAGTAAAAGATCTTATGAGAATATCAAAGCCCCAAGATTTTATGTGTAAACCATGCCAAGTAGGAAAGATAACCAGGACACGGTTTAAATCTGAGATCTTTACTTCAACAGAGAAACCACTCCAACTAGTTCATATGGATTTATGTGGACCATCAAGATAGGAAGGCATGGGGAAAGAAAACTACTTCATGATGATTATTGATGATTACTCCAGACGTACTTGGGTTGTCTTTCTCAAGGAAAAAGTTGAAGCATTTGAGAAGTTGAAAATATGTAAGGCTTTAACTGAGAATCAAACAAGCAAGAGGTTAAAGGCAGTAAGATCAGATAGAGGAGGATTATTTATGTCAAGTGATTTCAAGGAATTCTATGATAAGCATGGGATCAAGAGAGAATACACAATCCCTAGAACTCCACAACAAAATGGAGTAGCTGAGAGGCAAAACAGAACAGTGCAACAAATGGCCAGGTCAATGATGAATGAGAAGAACATTGGTCAAACTTACTAGGTAGAAGCAATACACACAGCAGTCCATGTTCTTAACAAAACCCACCTCAGACCACAAAGTGACAAGACACCTTATGAATTGTGGTATGGGAGACCTGCTTCAATCAAACACTTCAAAGTCTTTGGGAGTAAATGTTACATAAAGAATAATGATGAGAACCTTGGCAAATATGATGACAGGGCTGATGAAGGTATCTTCTTAGGGTATGCTACAAACAGTAAATGATACAGATGCTATAATAAGAGGTTGCATAAAATGGTTGACTGTATTGACATAAAATTTGATGAAGCAATCCTAGCAAAAGAGGTGTACAATAATGAGTCTTCTATAGAGGACACAGCTAAAGTTGAAGATGAACAGGTCCAAGAATCAGAAAATGAAGACTCTGAATTAGATGAAGACACAGATACTCAGACAGACTCAAATTAGCAGACAACTTCAAATTCCTCCTCCAGAATCACTCAAAAGAATCATCCGGCAAGTCAGATAATTGGTGAAAAAGACAAAGGTGTACAAACCAGAAGAAAGATAATAAAAAACACTGAACAATCACATATAGCTTTCATATCCATGTTGGAACCCAAGAATTTTAATGAAGCTAGCAAAGATGACCATTGGGTTAAAGCAATAAATGATGAACTTGATCAGATTGAGACGTGGGAGATGGTTCATAGACCTGAAGGTAAGAATATCATTGGTTCCAAATGAATCTTTAAAAATAAGTTGAATGAGCAGGGACAAGTTGTCAGGAACAAAGCAAGATTGGTCTGTAAAGGCTATGCTCAAATAGAAGGACTAGATTTTGATGAAACATTTGCGCCCGTAGCAAGATTAGAAGCTATTAGAATATTTCTTGCCTATGCTTGTCATAAAAGGTTTAAAGTCTATCAAATGGATGTCAAGACAGCTTTTCTAAATGGGGATTTAAATGAAGAAGTCTATATGGAACAACCAGAGACTTTCGAACTGTCTAATAACCCTGACTTAGTATGCAAGCTGAAGAAAGCCTTATATGGGTTAAAACAAGCCCCTTGTGCCTGGTATCACAGATTGGATATGTATCTCAAAGACAAAGGGTTCTTGCCTATGCTTGTCATAAAAGGTTTAAAGTCTATCAAATGGATGTCAAGATAGCTTTTCTAAATGGGCATTTAAATGAAGAAGTCTATATGGAACAACTAGAGGCTTTTGAACTGTTTGATAACCCTGACTTAGTATGCAAGTTGAAGAAAGCCTTATATGGGTTAAAACAAGCCCCTTGTGCATGGTATCACAGATTGGATACGTATCTCAAAGACAAAGGGTTCAAGAGAGGAATAGTTGACAACAATCTATATATCAAAACAGAGGATAATGATTTGTTCATCATGTTGGTCTATGTAGATGTCATCATCTTTAGATGTAATAAGGATTCATTGGTACAATGGTTTGCTTCTGCCATGGAGTCTGAGTTTGAAATGTCTATGATAGGTGAATTGACATTTTTTCTTGGTCTGCAAATTACTCAGAGGTCTAAAGGGATGTTCATTTCTCAAGAAAAATATCTAAGAGAAATGTTGAAAATGTTTCAAATGGAAGATTCTAAACCTGTGGGCACACCTATGGTTACTGGATGAAAATTAAGAAAGAATGACGACTCACCTGATGTTGATCAAAGTTCATATAGGTCAATGATAGGTAGTCTATTGTACATCACAACATCTCGTCCAGACATAATGCATGTTGTGGAATGGTAGGAAGATATCAGTCTGCACCCAAATAGAGTCATTTGCTAGCTGTCAAAAGGATATTCAGATATTTGAAAGAAACAATGAACTATGGCCTATGGTATCCTAAGAATCAAAATTTTCAATTATCAGTCTACTCAGATGCTGATTGGGCTAGCTGCATGGATGAAAGGAAAAGCACAAGTGGAGGTGCATTCTTCTTAGGAGATTCTTTAGTAGCATGGTTGAGTAAAAAGAAAGGTTCCATTTCTTTATCAACTACAAAGGCAGAGTACATTGTTGTTGCTACCTGTTGCACTCAGGTATTATGGATGATTCAGACACTTGTAGACTTGGAGGTAAAATACGCTGCACCAATCCCAATTCATTTTGATAACACTAGTGCCATCAGTGTGTCCAAGAATCCTGTATTCCACTCCAAGACCAAGCATATTCCCATAAAATACCATTTTCTGAGAGAGCATGTCACCAATCAGATTGTTCAGGGCCATTAATTTCCAACCACGGAACAAATTGCATACATCTTTACTAAACCCCTAGCCAAGACACCATTTGAATATCTTCGACAGAAGCTAGGTGTCATCCCGTCTCACACCTAAGAAAGTCCATCCTGTTAGGGGGAGTTTGTATTTATTGAATATCTGATACCTCCGAAAAATACTGCCACAGCTCAGGGGGGGCGTGTTTTTCTTTGACATTGATGTCAAAGGGGGGGAAAAGAATAGGTCTGGGTGCCTTTGTTGCCATCAATGCCGAAGGGGCAGATTGTTGGCATGTTTTACAGACAGCGTATGCTTGTCATTGATGGTAAGTACAATAGCGATGATGGATTGAGTACAGATAAAATGTGTCAGGCGAGCACCAGAAGTATTTTGGAAAGACGCAATAGAGCAAGCTCGTGAAGACCAGAAGAGATAGTGCAGAGGTGCACGCAGAGTGCAAGAGTGTGCTTGTTCATTTGATGGCAAATATGCAAGAAAGGAAGATCAACAACGCATGGATAATGGCATGGAAAGATCAAAAGCATAAACTCCATTTCGGAGTTTCGGATATCGGGAGTTGGAGGAGTCAAGGAAGCAACTCACGGCAGAAAATCACAAAATGCGAAATGTCAAAATCTCGAAACAAGCACATCAACCAGAGTTTCGGATACCGGGAGTTGGAGGAGTCAAGAGTCGAGACTCTTCATTACAGGGTCCCGAAGTTGCGAAATGCGAAACACCGAAATCCTGAAACAGGCACATCAATCGGAGTTTTGGATATCGGGAGTTGGAGGAGTCAAGAGTCGAGACTCTTCATCACAGGAGTCCTAAAGTGCCGAAATGCAAAACAATGAAATACCGGACCGTTGATCTGACTCCATTTCAAAGTTTCGGATACCAGGAGTTGGAGTGTCGAAACACTTCACCACTGGAATGTTGAAATGCCAAAATGCCAAAATGAGAAAAACACATTTTGGTGTAGGTTTCAGATACTGGGAGTTGGAGTGTCGAAACACTTCACCACAGGAATGTAGGAATGTGGAAATGTGAAATTGCGAAAGCGCTTTATGGATAAGCACTTGGTCACCGCTGGTGGTCACATCGTCGAAGAGTTGTAGAGAGAGCTCGAAGAGACAAGCTCCATTTCGGAGTTTGAGACATGGAGAATCGAGACGACCCTTCACAGAATCCCCGAAACGCGAAATGCGAAATGCGTGTTCAGAATTGGCCCGTGGTCATAACCTATGGTCACATCGACGAACGCTCAAGGGAGGAGCCAGCATGAAGCTAATCTCCATTTCGGAGATCGCAACTTGGAGAGTCGAGATGCCTCACAATAGGAATTGTCGAAATGTGAATCGCGAAAGCACCCTCTGAACAGGCGTGTGGTCACCGCCTAAAGCCACATGTGAAAGGAAAGGTGAAAGGTGCCAAAGATATAAGGCTCAAGAGATTCACAGTGTAACTGCCAGAAACCACTGATCATTTCTGCACAGAAAAATCAAAGAAGCCTCAGTGTGATTTCCAAAGGAGCTGAAGAGTCTCAAGGCATCTACTAGTGGAATGAAGACTTTTCATAGAGGCGATTTACAGATGGAAGAACGTTGAAGCTTGTAACTGCAACAGAGAGGATGAGCTCGACTATGATAGAGAAGACAAAGAGTCTCGACTGCGAGACAGACTAAGGAATCTCGGCATAACACCCAGTGATGATGGACACATGGGTTTAACCGCTAGAGAAGCTGAAGAGTTGCTATGATGATCAGGCAGAGCACTCGACACGAGGAGAACATGCAAAATAGAGAGAGTGTGTTGATGCTTGAGGAAGTGAAGTTGTGGCAATGTGGAGTGGTAGTGAAGATTTCAATGTGGAGAACAATGGCGATGTGAAGAGCATGCAGAAGTATTGTGCATAGAGGATGCACAAGGAGCAGAGAGACCATAAAGATGCAGAAAAAAAGAAGAGGGGTGTTGCTGTTGAGAGTGATTCAGGCTTGTAGAAGGAGGAAGTGTGCAACATCTAAAATAAACATAAGAGGAATGGTGCATTGAATGGACATGGCGCACAAAGTATAAAATGTAGAAGAACAGAAAGCGAAAGGCATGTGTGCAGAAAGACAGTGAGGCAAACAGAGCAGGGCAGTGTAGCAAAACAGTGATGAGACTGGTAAGCCATTGATGAACATTATATCACTGTAATAAGTTTAAGTAGCAAAAATTCATATTTCAGGGTGGTAGGGAGGTGCTAGGGAGGACTGTTGTCCTCAGAGGTTCAAGTGGGTGCTTGAACACAGGGAGTTGTAGCTTCCATCTGGTTGCAGCCAGAGAAACCAGGGTGGCAGGGTGGTGCAAGGGAGAACATTGGTTCTCTGATATACAAGTCGGCGCCTGTGTAACTCCATCCAGTTAGTGTTGGAACTCTTAGGAAGTTGGTGCTTCCATCCAGTTGGTGCTGGAACTCTTAGGGAGTTGGTACTTCCTTCTAGTGGGTGCTAGAGAAATCAGAGAGTTGGTGCTCTCAGCAAGTAGCAGCTTGCAAAACTAAGGTTGTAGCCTCATTATGAGTTGGTGCTCATAAGTACGATTATGTACACAATGTAAAGATTACTTATCATATAAAGAAGAAGAGGTTTTTACCCTTTATGGGTTTCCTCAGAAAATATCTGTCTCTGTGTATCTCATTTGTGTGAATGATGTTGAATGCTCTATTGCTTACTTCCCTGCATTATTGTGATCATCATTGAGAGTTCTGTATTGAATTTAAAATGACCATAATTGTTTAAGCTCGGTAACAATTGATTCACCCCCCCCCCCTCTCAGTTGTACAACATTATCAGTAATATTGATCAGTGCCTCCCTGCTCCTATAAGAGTAGTTATCATTTTGACAAAGGAACAATATAATTCCTTTGTTGGAATTCCGAAGAAATTCTCAAATTACAATTTCATTCTGCAATGTTTCTCCTTAAAGAGAAAATGCAGATAACAACATCTCCTTACGCGACTCGTACATGAGTCCAAGCAGGCCAAGTGTTGTAACCATGCTCTAATACCAATTTGTCACACATCCACTACGACAATTAATTTTTTTTTTTGTCTTTTCTTCGAGGGACAGAAACCCTGAATTTCTACAGGGCCTAGCGCAGACCATCCCTTCCCTTATCCTCCTCCAAGCGATGACAACCTGGCCTTAGCGCAAGTGCCTTTCGCAACTCGCGAGTTGGAGAGTCAAGGCTCTCGACTCCTCTTTCTCCAAATGCTGATACCCGAAATGCGATGCGCGTATGGCTCCCTCCTCACTAGCGCCTGCTACATATAACCGTAGGCTAGGCTAAACATTAGTACTACTCGCAACTCGTGACTTCGCAAGTTGGAGTGTTGAGCCCTCGTGCTCCTCCTTTGCGAATCCCCGAAACATGAAAGGTCAACAATGGGTTGATTCTTTCCCAAGCGACATGTGTCCACCACCTGTCAACCACGCGGTCCCCACCTAACGGATGTGCCACGTGTTCGCACGAGCCCTCGATGCTCGGCACTTCGCGACTTCTGCAGTTGAAAATAAATTCTTTCAACCTTTGAACCCCCGATACGCGATACCACGCGGAGGTTCTGATCCAACGGTTCTCCCGTGGCTTGGATCCAATGGTCTGGATCCTTTCGCGATCTCGCGTATCGCGAGTCCTTAAAACCTTGCCCGTTGACTCCTTCGAGTCGCGAGTAAGCGAAACGTTGAGCTCTCGCCACATGCCCTCCTTGATGGACGGCTACGATCAAATCACGACTTCGCACATCGCTAGTTTGAACAGTATGTTCTTTGACCTTCTTCCTCTACGAGTTAGCGAAATGTTGAACTCTCGCCATGTATCCTCTACAATGGACGACTTGATTACCTCTTCGAAGAGTTTGAGATTTCGTGACTCGCACATTGTAAGGTTCTTCCTTCGAACCCCCGTCTCCCGAAACGCCGAAATCTCCCTCTAGACGATCGATGGTCCAGACCACTCCTGGGTCAACAGCCACGATCACATCGTTATTTCGCGTATCGTGAGTTGGTGTAGTCTTTCCCTTTGACCACTCCCAATCGCGAGTCAGCGAAATGCTGCCCAACTGCCACGCATCCCTCCTTTGGTTCTTCCATCGGTCGACACGTGTCCAACTTGATATCTGACGATCTAACTTCCCGTCGGGATTTCGTGTTTCGCGCATTCGAAGGGATCTCTACCTTCGTTTCCCCGAACGTTGAAATCCTCCTTTGGGCACGAAGCGTTAAGGTTATCGCTACTTCTATAGATCTGACGGTTGTTCATCCTCGTCTCTGTGTTCCTTCAATATCGATCGTTTTTCCTCTGGAGCCTTCGCTGCTTCCAGTCCTTGAATAATTTCAGTCTCCAAAGTTTTCGAACCTTTGTCCCTTCCTCTGCAATCCACCTTGGTTTAAGGAACACTCTGCAAGTGTTATCCCTCCTAAGCTTCGTCAGCTATGAAGGACTTAAGAGCCTTGCGCTCTTCTTCTGGGCTTAACAGGCTTCGTCCTCCAAGGGACTCAAAACGATTAGGAAGGTTTACATGCGTACATGAAATTGTGTTCACGATCGACGAACACACAGTTCGTGACTCAGGCTTATGCCACCACAGGACACAAGTATTTATGAGTATAAAACATATCCTAACCATATGATTTCTTACTGGCCTAATTATACAAACAAGCAGTGATAAAAGGAATACAGTATATCCATTAAGAAGTCATGCACAATTCCTGCAACATACACAGTATAGCCAATTCATACACAGTTATAGATAAATTACACAGGACAGAAAATCACTTATCTATTATAGGTTGCTACCAACCAACTAACTGTGGGTGTTCGTCCTTCCACCCGACCATAGGCACAGAGGCATTTATTCTTAGCACTCTAGCCACCCTCGTGCTAAGCCATAATATCACCAGGGAATTCTCACACTTCTCGAGGGTTCTTCCTTCGTTTTCGCTTTCGTTTGGGTCATGTTCTCTGTAACTCAGAGCTTTCTCTCTCTCGGTTATGGCCTTGACGAGGTTTCTCAGATGCTCCTCGGCATCAATCTCGCGGCCTTTAGTTCGTGACTCACTGGAGAGCTACGCGCATCTCCCTTGCGAGCTTACGCTCTCTTTTTTTTGTCTGGGTGTCTCCTCTCCCGTGTGTATCCCGGAAGGTTTTCCGACCTATCCTGTTCCTTCTGTCAGAAGAAAGCTCAGGTCTGCAGGTCAGTACTTCGGGCTGACAGCCCATGTTTCCATTTAAGGGGGTGGTTGATTGTTCAACCACTAGTCCTTTCTTCATTAACTGGTTTCTTTCCTTGGGATTCGAAGGAGGTTTGTCATCCTTATCAAGGGAGATTTGGGTTTATTTGATATATGAACCCTCTTGTATAGTTTTCACATTCTTCCTCTAGTGATATCATGGCCAATGCTTTCAAGGCTTCACCCCCACAGTCAGTTATTGGCAACTCAAACAATAATACATTTACATTGGCCTCATCCATTAGCATGGTAATTCCTATATTATGCTTAATTACAAATTGGGGGAAACAGGGTGTTATAGTTGACCTAGTAAATATGATATTTTCCTATTCTCTTGGAACTGTTTTTTGACTTTCCATTTTAAGTAAATTTGATCCACTTTTTCAGGATCTAGATATCTTTTGTAAAGGCTACAGGCGAGCTACACTCATACTATAGGTTTGCAGGGGATCAGTTCTAAAGGCCAAACGACTCCATATCCCAGTGGTAAAGGCTACAGGCAAGTTACAAGTTTGCAGAAGATCAGTCGTATAAGCCAGATGACTCCATGCCCTATGCTAAAGGCGACTGGAACTACTAGGTTCTTAGAAACCTCGCAAGGAGGTTTTCATCCCCAGAAGGAGCCAGATGTTATCTCCTCAAATAACACAGTCAAATTTGTTTATTTAGGTGAGGAAGTCATTGAAAAATACATTTCTAAATTTTTTAAGGTTCATTTTTTAGAGCCTTATGTTTGTAATAAAGATTGAAAAACATTGGATTTGGTTTTTATTTCAAAAAGTCAAATTACAGGTTTCGGTGGCTAAGTGCCTCTCCAAAAGCGTTTCTAAGCCACCGAAAACCTTAGCTTTTGGCAGCGTAAACACGAAATTTGGAGTTATTTTAGCCACCGAAAGTGCAGAAAAGTTTGTTTTTACTGTGTCGAGTCATCATTTTCAAATGATTATTCGGAGCGACTGGAGAATCATTTTGAGAAACGAGAGGAGGTTTTTGTTGCTAACATGTCAAAGAACAATAACCTCTTTCATTTTTCCTACAAGTGTCATAGATTGGGAGAATCGAATTCATCTATGAGCCCTAATTTTCGGATCTCAAAATTTCCTTGTTTGACACATGTTTTTGAAATGCAAATCCCGGGAAAATGAAAACGAATCTCGAAGAACAAAGAGAAGGTTTTTCTCACAACAAACTAATATACAAAAGCCTCTTCCAATTTATACACAGCGGTTTTGGTTTGAGAGATATGGGTCAATCTTTGAGCAGCATATTTCCAGAAATTTCTGTCTTTTCCAGCCACCTTTCAAATTTGAATTTGAGATAGGAGAAGAGGTTACCAGATCCATCTTTTGAGGATCTGAAACTACTTGTAAAAGCTATAAAGCCTATCAATTTTATAGAGTGAAGGGTTCGACTGTGGAGACTTTTTCACATTCTGTACTCAAGCTTCTCATTTGCAGATCAGTTTATACAAGCTTCTTTTGCAATTATCTGTTCAGATTTACATTTTTCTGTCTATTCTATATTTTCACATGGATGTTTAATTCATGTCTATTATGTTTGTCTAAAGCCTGATGGTTGTCATCCTATCATTGTTTTGATGAGTTGAATTGCAAATATCATTTGCTCATTGTGAGTGGCCATTCATGTATCTTTATTGCATAGTAAGAATTCTCCATACATTCACTTATTTACAAACCTTCTAAACAATGATAGTTAAAAGCCTTGTCATCTAGTTATGTTTATGCATGTCTTGAGAGAACAGGTCTGATTTAGTTATCTGACTTGATCCAATTAAGAGAACATTATACACCATTGAGATATTAGTTAAGTTACCATGTTTCTTTGAGCTACAACTTAGAAGAACTCGTAGAGTGATAACACAATGTTCACCTCAAGATTTCTTAAAAGGGTGATTTAGGGAGAAAAATTGTTAATTACTACAAGCTTTTGAAACAAAGTTTAATCATTTCACACAATAAAAATAATAGTGGTTTTCACTTAAACTCCTTTTAGTTATTTTTACAAATTTAAGTTTTAAATAATTTTATTTTTTTAATCTAAACCAATAAATATATTTATATATTTTTTCTACAAAATATTTAGTGTTTTTTAATTATGTGAAAAAGATCTCATAATTTTTTTAGGTTAAACCCTTAAATGAAAATATACATATCTATCAACCTAATTAATATTAAACTTTTTTTTTGACATAATTGCTTTTTAAAATAACTTGATAAATTAAAATTTTCATATTTCAAAACTTTGATGAATTTTCCAAACATCTCTGAGTCTATTTAAAGTCAACAAAGAAAAACTTCTACCATACATAATTCAAACTTCTCAAAATTTAATAAAATTCAACTTTATTTTTGACTTAGAAGTAAATCCTTTACTCCAATAAACTTCTACCATACATACATAAATCATATCAACAAAATTCAACTTTATTTTTTACTTAAAAGTAAATCCTTTACTCCAATAAGAGCTTCTACCATACATACATAGATCATATCAAGTTCAAACTTCTCAAATTTTAACAATATTCAAAGAGCTTCTACCATACATAGATCATATCAAGTTCAAACTTCTCAAATTTTAACAATATTCAACTTTAACTTTTTACTTCAAAGTAAATCCCTTTACTACGATAAGAGCTTCTTAAGATACAAGTATAAACCTTTTTCAAGTTTTTAATACACATGTAAATCCGAGACTTCTCAAAATATTTCAATTAAGTACTTAGACAAGGTCAAACAACCATATGGAAGTACTTAGACAAGGTCAAACAACTTAAAGGCGGTATAGCCACGGTATGGCAATTTCAAGTCCATTTGATGTATAGAAAGAAAGCTCCCATCCCCAACAGTAGAGCCATGTATGCCCATATCTCAAGCGCTCCTCTCTTTTGCATCTTCGACTTGAAATAAAAGGCAGCAAAAAGATCCACCAGACACATGTAAACCAGAATTCCTGCAGATCCCGTGTTAAAAACTCTTTCAACAATCACTGCCGTTGGGCTGCTCGCGGATGATAGCAGCCCAATACCTGTTGTGACACCAGCTAAAAAGGCACTTATGGTTGAAACCACTGGGAATTTATTGTTGAAACCCTCCTGCTTGCCACAGAAAATAAACAAACACAACTTTTTGATTTTTGAAATCCTCACAATTTTTTGACTTTTGAAATAACAGAGAAATCCCAGGATGGATTTTTTTAAATATTGGATGTTATGTCTAATTTATTGGTTTGTCAGAGACAACATCCACATGTAAAGATACTTGAATTTTTACATTAATTAATAAAAAAAAATAAAAATAAAAGCTGTTTGTTTATTTTCTGTGCCAAGCAGGTGGGTTTCTTAATCAATTTCCCAGCTGTTTCATCAGTAAATGCCCTTTTTGCTGGTGTCACAAACATTTACTGGTTTATCGGAGATAAACCAAGAAGGCACTTATTGTTGGGCAGCCCAATACTGCTCGGCTAAAAGGGCACTTATGGTTGAAACAGCCTGGAATTTACTATTGAAACCCTCCTGCTTAGCCCACAATAAAACAAAATATTTTTTTTAAATAATGGAAAAGTTGAAAGATACTTTATATCTGAATGTTATTTTTAAAAAACCAATAAATTAATATATTGTTGGGCAGCCCAATACTGCTCGGCTAAAAGGGCACTTATGGTTGAAACAGCCTGGAATTTACTATTGAAACCCTCCTGCTTAGCCCACAATAAACCAGCATATTTTTTTAAAATAATGGAAAAGTTGAAAGATACTTTATATCTGAATGTTATTTTTAAAAAACCAATAAATTAATATATTGTTGGGCAGCCCAATACTGCTCGGCTAAAAGAGCACTTATGGTTGAAACAGCCTGGAATTTACGATTGAAACCCTCCTGCTTAGCTCACAATAAACCAAATTATTTTTTTTAAATAATGGAAAAGTTGAAAGATACTTTATATCTGAATGTTGTTTTTAAAAAACCAATAAATTAATAAAGTGAAAATTTCAAAAATATTTTATATTTAAAAGTCATTTCTAATAAATTAGTAAATATAATATAGAAATAAACAAACAAATGTCTGATGCAATAATATTGATGACAAGTAATTAAATTACTACATAAATTAAATTTTCCCAAATCCAAAATATACTTTTCCACACATTAAGTAAATCAATGTATATTATAAAAACGCTTAGTAAATCCATCTGCATAATATGGAAACAGAGAAATTTCTGACACAAACCCAACAGAATATTTATGAACATTAATTATTTTTAAACAGTTTGATCAATATATTTATGGTCCCTGGATGGGGTGACACGGAGGGCGATGCGGCCACGTGGAAGCGAGCTGGGACGCAGTGTCATGGTGCCTACCGCCTCACATCACCCGCTCATTAACTCGGCATAAATATGCACAGGCGCATTCAACAGCCAGGCCTTCTCGCACGAGGGAAGGGTACCCGCACTATCTCGCAGATTTTAATGGAGGAAATGATGGCTGTAGTTATGATAATTGGCATGGCGTTTGGGCTCATTCTGCGAATTGGAACTCCAGGGAGCAGAGCGCTCCCGAGAACCTCCGTCTCGCAGAAGCATCGGCATTGCAGCAAGTTCTCTCTCGTCCCACTGGTGCGGTCGCTTCTCTCGGCCACACTGCCCACCCTTAGCAGCAATCCGACTCCAATTGATCGCTCCTGGCTCAGACATTGGAGCCTCACCATGCCAAGAATCCAGGGGACACCGCGAAGAGGAGCGGCTTGGTATACAGCAGAGTCGCGACGAAAGAGAAAGGCAGATTTTGAAAAGGCTATGGCAATGGCTGCCAGGAGACGAAGGGAACGACCACGCACGCCTCCAATGGCGGTCGTCGAGGAGGAGATCCCGGAAGGAGGCCTGGAAAGCCCTCCTGAACACACCTTGTTTATGGTCCCGGAAAACTGGAACCCACGCTCGAATTTTGGTTTGGTTAGCACTCCACAGATGGCAAGCGGTCCGCGCAACCAAGGTGACAGCAGCGTGGAAAGGCCTTACTCTCCCTGCTATGTGGAGGAAGAAGCTCCTCCCGAGCCCACCAGAGGAGCCGCGAGATATAAAACGCAGGGAGTGACAGCGGCCACCAGCCCGGAACAGCCACCCTCAGTTCATGGGGGTTATCTCAATCTCATCTTTGACATGAGGAATCTCTTAGAAGATCAGGTCTTCCGCATTGCAAGACTGGAGCAGAGGCTCGACATGTTCTTCGCAGCGCACTCTCGAGCCACGCCAAAGAAACAATGCTCGACATGTGCCCGAGCATACGCATTCCCAGCAAGATGGAGGCACACCGCGGTCGACGACACTCACCCTGGCTCCGAGGTTATTTGATGTTTAGACCCAGACTCTGTTTGTGGTTTTGTTCTAATAGTCTATGCCTTAGGATAGATAGCTTTTTATATTTCTTAGTTTTAGATGAAAAAACCAGTCTCATGTTGATGCCTGCTAATCCCGGTTTCCTACGGGCGGGAAGTAGCAGCGTGAATTTTGTTAAATTATGCTTACTCTGCAACTATGGTGACACATGGACAGGGATGCCCAGCTGTCCCGGTTTCCTGCTCAGGGGGAACAGCTGGCATCACCAACAGCTCTGTATTTTGTCAATGATAATATAATAGGCTCCAACTCTTTTTTTACTTAAAAATATATATATATATATATATATATATATATATATATATATATATATATATTTATGGTAATAATTAATCTTAATGACAATAATCTATTTTTAAGGTCACTGTCAAGTCAGAAATCAAATTGGTGTATGAGATCCCTTCAGCCCAGCTATTTTGACTGATAAAGTCTACTGAGAGCCTACCCCCTCTGGATTTGAACTTGTGACCTTTTAGCACATAATCATGTAGAGGGTGCTCTCCTGAAAGAAGCGTCCCTTTGGGCAAAGAAAGAAATCCAGAAAACCCATTTTTCCAAGGTTTAGAGGGTGGGCGCGTCATTTTAATGAGCAGGCAGTTTCGGACAGCCGAGATCTGCCCGCCTAGATCTGCGGCTGAGGTTTCATTCCAGAGCCCCCTCGCCATTCTGCCTTTATCGGGGGGGGTCTGGAATTGGGCGCGCATCTCTCAAACGGTCGAGATCAAGGTGCCCAGATCGACAGCGCTCAAACAATTCCAGACCCCCTCTACCATTTTGCCTTTAATAAAGGGGGGGGGTCCGGAATGGTGTGGTATTGATGTGGGGCCCCTGCCTGTCGTGTCGCCTTCTCCACCGCTTCCTCCCCTGCCATCTGTTCTCCACTTGACCGCGTGATGGGGCCCGTCCCCTTTGGCCCCTCCTCGTCCTCCGACATCTGTTCCGCTCCCTTCCACGTCCGCCTCCCATAAATGATGTGTCCCCCATTACCATTTTATCCCGTCACCTTCGCCCCTTCTTCTTGCCATGTGTCTCACCCCTGTCGATTCCGTGATCACTCCCTTTCCCCTTTTCACGCCAAGCATGCCAGATCCTCCACGACCTATCCATTAGATCGTTCAGCTGATCCAGGTGGTGCCATGAGAAGACCTCCACGTCCCAGAGGGCAGAGTTGACCTGGATTGTTCCTGATCCCAAGAAAGCAGTTATTGAGTTGTTGGAGGTGGTTAGACATCGTCTTTGCCATAAATGGAAAGTCCAGCAAAGGATTAAAAGCATGTTGATTCATCTGCAGGACAGTCAGGAGTCTGATTGTGTCTCTCATAAGTGCACGATCGTCCAGAGTCTGCATGCGCAGACTACCAGAAGACATGCAGACGCAATGTTTTTAATGCAGCGTCTCCTTTTCGTTGTTGTTGTTTTGTTTTGAGTATATGTAGTCGTTTTCGCCATTTTGTAATCTATCGATGGTTGAGCTAGGCTCCCATTGTAAAGTTTTAACAAAGCACTGGTTGCACTGGTTATGTATTGGCACTTGAGACTTCTTGCCTTATGAATGTCAGCTTCTTTCCATCTCTTTGTTTACACTGTGTTAGAACAGCTCGGAATTGGAGGATCCAGTCGAGTTGCGTTGTTATAGGATGATGTAGGTTGGATCCCTGTAATAGTCGCATTGTTTCTAATCAGTTCTTGTATTTTCTCAACGTTGAATGATTTGGAATTGGAAGATCCAGTCAAGTCACCCTTCAGTTCCCCGAAACTCAGAACCAAGAGGATCTTGTATTCTGAGTTTTTCTTCCTCACGCTGTTGAAAGGCCTGATGCCCGAGGCAATCTTGCTCACTCATCTCACCAAGTCTTCCACCTGCTCATTTTACAATCAACTCACTGACGGAAGTTAGATCAAGACCTCCTTTGTTCTTTACATATCAAGCCTGGTCCCTAAGTTAGAGTGATACCTTCCTGGGTCTCTACCCATTTGATCACCCATTAAATTTATTCGTGACATAAATTGATGGGCTTTGGGCTCTGCTCCTGTCGCAATCCGGGGGTGACTTCTAACGCTAACATTTCTGGCGCCGTTGCCGAGGACGAAGTTGAATATTTTCCCCGGGATTGAACGATAACGATTAACTGATTCTGAAGATGCATCAGATATCAAAACTATCCAGATTACTACTGTGCACCTCGCGACTCCACTGACGCGACTCTGCTGGGCGACCCCACTGGTTCCAACCCATAAGCGACTCCATTGCTTCAATCGTGGCTTCTAGAGGCAGACACACAAGGTCTACTCCTTAGCTGCCGTTAGCGCCACCTGAAACTGACCTAGAGAAGATTATCAGAAAGGGAAAGTCCTCTGAAGGCGGTACTTCCAATGCTAAAACAGGTATTTCTGGTGATTTTCATGAATTTGTAGAAACTCCAACCCCTTCATTTTGTCCTGTTTTATTATCTTCTGTCGGAGTTTCTCGTAGCCTAAATTTCGAGAGTGTTCCTGCTGGATTTTCTCCTCCTGGTCTCGAATTAGTAGGAGAAACTCTTGTCACTCCCCTTTCCCCCGAAGTGGTACCTTAATTCAGACCCAGCGCTTCTGAATATTCTCCTACCCCGGGTTTTATCACCCCTCCTCCTGTTATTACTGTTGTTGAGGGAAGGGAAATTTCTGTGCCTTTGAACCCGCAAGCCTGTTCTCCAGATTTACTGCAATTCCCCTCCCATTCTGTAAGCTCAGCTCCTGTCTTTCCGCTTCAAACCTCATCTCCTCCTAGTTTCCCCACATCTGTTGTTCCTATGGTTGGTGCTAATCCTCCCCTAAATAGAATGGACGCCATAGTAGCTGCCAGATATGCTCCCTTAATCCTACCTCAACCTGTGAATCCTCTCCCTGCTGGAGATTACCTGAAATACATGCCCAAATTGACTGGGGAAGAGGACATAACTGCGGAGGAGCACCTGGTTGCTCTCTACAGCTATGCAGACAATCTGAACATTGAAAATGAAGATGTTTGGATGAGAGTCTTCGTCCAGAGCCTGGACGGTGAAGTGAGGAAGTGGTTTAGGAGATTGCCCCCCGGATCTATTGCTGGGATTGAAGCTCTAGATAGTGCTTTCCTGAGGCAGTGGGGAGATAACAAGGACTTCATGTATTACATGACAGAATTCGGGTCTTTGAAGAAAATGGAAGGAGAGTCTGTCTCAGACTTCTCCAAAAGATTCAATAAGATGTATAATAAGATCCCTGCTGAGATAAAACCCACAGAAGCCTCTGCAAAAATTTCTTATGCTAGTGCATTCGACCCTGACTTATGTCTTCTATTGAGAGAAAGAAGAGCTACCTCCCTAGCTCAAATGCAAGATGCGGCCATAGAGGTAGAATCTAATGTATTGGCAGTTGACAGACTGAGGCAGACAGGAGAAAGGGAAGATCTGAAACCTCAACTTCTGGCCCCTCTGTGCCTCACCCTCAAGTGGATGAACTGACCAAGATAGTGAAGTCTCTGTCTGCAAAGATGGAGAAAATGAAGGTAGAGGGGAAGCAAGCATACAGAAATCCTCAAAATGCCGAAAACAAAGGAAGCTTCAGGAGGCCAAACAATATTGCTCCCCCGACTATGCAAAGAGACCAGAGAGGAAAAGATAGAGAAGACCAGAAAATTCAGGCCCCTCTTCAAAATAATTTTGTGGCTGATGAGGAAGAAAGGGAAACGGGCGGGCTTGATCCTAAAATCCACTGCTTCGGAGAAACTCCTCCTTTTCTTCATCTCACTCAATCAGCATACGAGGAATCTCTCATGGACAGTCAGCTAAATGAACTTGTCAAGGGAGATAAGGCTAGCAGCAGCCAAAGCAGGTACAACTTGAGGTCCAAGAAAAAGCTAGGAGCACCTGATGTCCCTGAGCAGATCACTAGAACAGAGAGACCTGCTAATGAAATAGCAGACAACAATGAAGGTAAGAAGGCCCAACCTCTCTCTTCAATGATCCAGAGTCATGTTCCTGAAGTAAGAGAAATCCCAAAGCTTACATCTTCTTTTAACTTTGAGCATGAAATTCAGAAAATTAGAATCCCCGTGCCCCTCTCTGAACTGATTAAACATGAAGCATTCAAAAAACGCCTCTTCGAGCTATTACATTCCGAAGCCTCAAGCCTTCCCACAGACTCCAACTTGCAAGATGAAAAGCCTGCAGTCATTCTAGGTCCTATGGTAGAAGACAGGAATGATTCATCCCCTCCCTTCTACACATCCTTGAACATACATAACAAGGTACTGCACAATTGTTTGATGGATTCAGGGGCTTCCCACAACCTTATGCCCAAAACTGTCATGGGAGAATTAGGACTAGAAGTCACCAGAGCCTATTATGACCTCTATTCCTTTGACTCCAGGAAAGTTCAATGCCTAGGAGTCATCAAAGACCTGGTCGTCACCTTGTTTCAATTGCCCATGAAAAGTGTGGTCATGGACATTGTAGTGGCTGATGTCTCCCCCAAGTTTGGTATGATGTTATCAAGATCTTGGATAAAAAGACTGGGGGGGACTCTGCAAATGGACCTAACCTATGCTACTATTTCAGTGTTTGGAGGAGAACATAAGAGACTATATAGAGAAGCCCAGTTGGCCTATATAATCAGTGACGAAGCCAATCCTACCAACCATCCTATCTTTGCTCTTGACACTGATTTAGGTTCCAGTTTACTACAACTCACTAATGCTCCCGAGCCTCTTCTAAAACTCAGAAAGCAGCCCACCACTTCTCATGAATTTTCTTCCCCCATCACCTCTGTCTAGAAAATGTTTTTTGATGGAGCCTCTTCCAGGGAAGGTGCTGGTGCCGGAGTACTTTTTGTGTCCCCTACTCAGGAAACCATATCTCTGTCATACAAGCTAGAATTTGAAACAACCAACAATGTGGCAGAATATGAAGCTCTTGTTCTAGGATTAAGAGCTGCAAAGGGAATGGGAATTCAGGAGGTAGCAGTGTTCGGAGATGCAGAATTGATAGTCCAGCAGATCAGAAATGCTTATCAGGCCAAGCACCCTCGACTCAAGAGTTATAGAAATGAGGTATGGGACCTAATCGACAGTTTCTTCTCAGCAATTAACATTTCTTTTGTCCCAAGAGAGAAGAACACAGTAGCAGATTCCTTGGCTACATCGGCAAGCAATTTCAAAATGCCCTTGCCACCCAAATTCAGATATGATGTAGAAGTAAAATACAGGCCCTCCATACCTGACAATGTCAAACATTGGAAGGTGTTTGAGGATGATCTTGAGATCAGAAGATTCTTGGAAGCTGTTGACGAATTTTCAGAGATGCACATTGACCAAGACTCTGTTTCTGAAGAAAGGCTTGATGGTGGTAATTTTCTGAATAAGATTGCGGAGCGTGACATTGTGCAGCTGCCCAGCAATCATATTCCAAGGGGACTGGTTCCTTTGGAAAGGCTTTTTGATAGGAATGATGTGGCATTAAAAGGGAAAATCTCAGAGGATAATGCTGATACAACTCAATGTAACATTGGCACCAAGAATGAACCCAAGTTTGTCAGATTGTCAAGAAGTCTGACAAAGGAGCAGAGGGTTGAATACACTAAACTATTGAGGGAGTTTGCTGATGTTTTTGCCTAGACCTATGAAGATCTCAAAACTTGTGACACTTCTGTCATTGAGCATAAAATCCCGTTGAAAAAGGAGGCAAAGCCATTTAGGCAGAAGCTAAGACAGATCAATCCTATGTTGCTACCTATCATGGGGAGAGAAGTGAAGAAGCTGCTACATGCCCAGATCATCGTGCCATTGAGATATTCAGAGTGGGTGGCCAACTTGGTCCCTGTAAGGAAGAAGAATGGAAAAATTAGACTCTGTGTAGATTTTAGAAACCTGAACAAGAGCTCACGAAAGGACAATTACCCCTTACCAAAGATGGAACATATATTGCAGAGGGTAACAGGAGCATCCAGGATTTCTATGATTGATGGCTTCTCTGGCTACAATCAAATCTCTGTTCTGCCTGAGGATAGGGAAAAGACGGCATTTACCACTCCATGGGGCACATTCATGTATGCTAAAATGCCTTTTGGGTTGATGAATGCAGGGGCAACGTTTCAACGTGCCATGGACATAGCTTTCATTGGGGAAAAGGATAAGTTTGTGGTCATCTATCTAGACGACATAACAATCTTTTCCAAATCTGATAAAGAACACTGTTGTCATCTCAGGAAAGTTTTTCTGAAATGCACGAGTTTTGGCCTTTCATTGAATCCCAAAAAATCTCTGTTCGCCATGAAGGAGGGAAAGTTACTGGGCCACATAGTATCAGCAGAAGGAGTCAAAATTGATCCTAGCAGAATTGAAGCAATCCAAGCATTGGCAATCCCAAGATCCCGGAAAAAAGTCTAGTCTTTCCTTGGTAAGATTAATTTTTTAAGGAGGTTTGTTTCTAACTTTTTTGAGGTGGTAAAGCTTATAACAGCCATGTTGAGAAAGGAAAATGAAATAAGGTGGACCTTTGAAGCTCGAAATTCCTTTGAGCAGATAAAGAAAGCCTTGACAAAAGCTCCTGTGCTTATCAGTTCCAATTACTCAAAGGATTTCCTTATTTTCTCCTTTGCCTCATCTGACACGGTGGTTGTTGTTTTATTAAAGACAAACGATGTCGGGCAAGAGCAGCCTATTGCCTATTTTAGCAGAGCTCTAAGGGATGTCGAGGTCAAGTACAACATTATGGAGAAGAAGGCCTATGCCCTGGTAAAGGCTCTCAAAGCCTTTAGAACCTATGTCCTGCAGTCGAAGATCATTGCCTATGTCCCCTCTGTCACTGTTAAGAACATTCTTATTTAGTCTGATATAGACGGGAGGAGTAAGTGGATAGCTAAGATCCTTGAGTTTGACTTGGAAATAAGGCCTACCAAATTAATCAAAGGTCAAGGTTTAGCCAAGCTGTTGGCTGAAGCAAATTACAAAGCTTTGGGGGTAGGTTTCATCAATGAATGCTCAGGAAATCAGCAGGATCAATTGTTTGATGTAGACCCTCAAGCAAAGCCCTCGTTGGCTCAATGTCCTTGGTATAAGGATGTCATATATTTTCTGCAGGAGTTGCGGCCTCCAGATGGCCTGCAAAGAAACAAGGCAAGAGCTTTGAAGCTCAAAGCAGTCAGATACTGCCTTGTCAATCAAGTTTTATATTGGAAAGACCCCCTGGGGGTACTTTTGAAATGTATGAATCCACAAGAGGCTGACAGGATTATTGTTGAATTTCACAGCAACCTATGTGGAGGGCATCCTTTCTGGAAGACCACAGCCTACAAAATCCTCAGGGCTGGGTATTACTAGCCCACCTTATTCACTGACGTCTGCAGAAAGGTCAGAGCCTGCATCAAATGCCAAAGATTTTCAGGAAAGCAACAGCTTAAATCTCTGCCTTTAAAGCCTGTAGTTGTTGCGGGACCTTTCCAGCAATGGGGCCTAGATTTTATTGGAGAAATCCACCCTGCTTCCAGTGGGTAGCACAGATGGATCCTAACTGCCACAGATTTCTTTACTAAGTGGATAGAAGCTATTCCCACCAGGAGTGCTTCCCACAAGGTAATCATTGGATTCCTGGAAGACCTCGTCACAAGATTCGGCTGCCCAAACAAAATTGCCACTGATAACGCAGCCTCTTTCAAGGCTGAGCCGTTAGCCAAGTTCTGTGAGCAATTCGGGATCAAACTAATTCATTCCACCCCATACTATCCCCAGGGCAATGGTTTAGCAGAGTCCTCCAACAAAAGCCTGATAAGGATCATCAAAAGACTGTTGGAGGACAACAAAAAGGCCTAGGATTCAAAGTTGAAATTCGCTCTATGGGCTGATCGAGTGACCACAAAGAGATCTATAGGCATCTCCCCTTTTCCAATTGGTTTATGGAGCAGAAGTTGTTTTCCCTTCTCAGCTAGCCATTCCTGTAGCAAAGTTCTTCCAGGATTATCAAGAAGAGCCTGATGATATGATCAGAAGAATTCATCAACTGGTAGAGGTTCAGCAGGCCAAAGAGCAGGTAATGAGCAGAATTCAGGACCATCAGCAAAATATCAAGCAGGCTTTTGACAAAAAGGCCAAGAAGGAAGAATTTCAAATAGGAGACCTGGTGCTGAAATGGGATGCTCCTAAACAAGACAAGGACAAACACGGCAAATTTGAAGCCCTATGGGTCGGGCCCTTCAAAATCTCTGAAGTATTTTCAAATAATACCTACAGGTTGCGAGATTTGAAGGATCAAGAAGTTTTCAATGGCCCTGTGAATGGGCATTTCCTGAAAATATGTTTTTCTTGAGCCGCACATGGCTCATCTGCGGTTGTATATATTGTTTTTCTTTTATCTTTAAGTTTTAAATAATGACTCCATAGCCCAACAGCAAGGCACTAAAGCTACAAAAGAGTTCTCAGTAGCCCACAGAGGGCGTGTCGTCCCCCATGGAGCCTAATGTTAGCACATAATCATGTAGGGGGTGCTCTCCTGAAAGAAGCGTCCCCTTGGGCAAAGAAAGAAATCCGAAAAACCCATTTTTCCAAGGTTTAGAGGGTGGGTGCGTCATTTTAATGAGCAGGCAGTTTCGGACGGCCGAGATCTGCAACTGAGGTTTCATTCCAGAGCCCCCTCGCCATTCTGCCTTTACCCGGGGGGGTGTTCGGAATTGGGCACGCATCTCTCAAACGGTCGGGTTCGAGGTGCCCAGATTGACGGCGCTCAAACGATTCCAGACCCCCTCTGCCATNCCGGAATGGTGTGGTATTGACGTGGGGCTCCTGCCTATCGTGTCGCCTTCTCCACCGCTTCCTCCCCTGCCATCTGTTCTCCACTTGACCGCGTGATGGGGCCTGTCTCCTTTGGCCCCTCCTCATCCTTCGACATCTGTTCCACTCCCTTCCACGTCCGCCTCCCATAAATGATGTGTCCCCCATTACCATTTTATCCCATCACCTTCGCCCCTTCCTCTTGCCATGTGTCTCACCCCTGTCGTTTCCGTGATCACTCCCTTTTCCCTTTTCACACCAAGCATGCCAGATCCTCCACGACCTATCCATTAGACCGTTCAGTGTGATCTAGGTGGCGCCATGAGAAGACCTCCACGTCCCAGAGGGCAAAGTTGACCCGGATTGTTCCTGATCCTAAGAAAGCAATTATTGAGTTGTTGGAGGTGATTAGACATCGTCTCCTCCATAAATGGAAAGTCCGGCAAAGGATTAAAAGCATGTCGATTCATCTGCAAGACAGTCAGGAGTCTGATTGCGTCTCTCATAAGTGCACGATCGTCCAGAGTCTGCATGCGCAGACTGCCAGAAGACATGCAGACGCAATGTTTTTAATGCAGCGTCTCGTTTTCGCTGCTGTTGTTTTGTTTTGAGTATATGTAGGCGTTTTCGCCATTTTGTAATCTATCGATGGTTGAGCTAGGCTCCCGATTGTAAAGTTTTAACGAAGCACTGGTTGCACTGGTTATGTATTGGCACTTGAGACTTCTTGCCTTCTGAATGTCAGCTTCTTTCCATCTCTTTGTTTACACTGTGTTAGAACACCTTGGAATTGGAGGATCCAGTCGAGTTGCGCTGTTATAGGATGATGTAGGTTGGATCACTGTAATAGTCGCATTGTTTCTAATCAGTTCTTGTATTTTCTCAACGCTAAATGATTTGGAATTGGAAGATCCAGTCAAGTCACCTTTCAGTTCCCCGAAACTCAGAACCAAGAGGATCTTGTATTCTGAGTTTTTCTTCCTCAAGCTGCTGAAAGGCCTCATGCCCGAGGCAGTCTTGCTCACTCATCTCACCAAGTCTTCCACCTGCTCATTTTACAATCAACTCACTGACGGAAGTTAGATCAAGACCTCCTTTGTTCTTTACATACCAGGCCTGGTCCCTGAGCTAGAGTGATACCTTCCTGGGTCTCTACCCATTTGATCACCCATTAAATTTATTCGTAACATAAACTGATAGGCATTGGGCTCTGCTCCTGTCGCAATCTAGGAGTGACATCTAACGCTAACATGACCTTTTAGGAGTAAATATAGTTTGAATAATATTTGAGATTAAAGATAGTTTATTGAATTACTTTAAGTGAATGAGCAGATAGATATTGTTGAGCCTCACTGGTTATAGTTTACCCAATTTACTATCCATAAATCATGGAAAAATACTCCAAAAATTTACAACCAAACTTTTTTTTGGAAAAAGAAAAATCTATAATCAAAGAAATGTCTTACCCAACAAACAATGAAAACTAATTATTACCTAACAACACAACATTAATAACAGCTTATTACTGTTAAAGCAGTTGTTCTCTTGGTTGAATTGAGAAGAAAAAAAATATTGATTGAATTGAAGAAAAAAAAAATTGAGAGAAATTAATAAATGGTGACCTGAATTAGGCATCCGCCGAGGCCCATTCCTTCCAAAAATTGTTGATATGTAAACGCTGCCACTAAAGTTCTAATTACCATCCATGGATTTTCCGCTCCACCCAATGATATTCCAACAACAGCTGACTGAGCAATTATAACCAATTCCAACACCTGATCCATAAACCCTAATATATCAGAACAAGCCTCAACATCCAGAGTTCCCTAACTCTTTATTCACTGTGTAGACTTTAAAAAAATAAATAAAACTTATTTCTCAAGCATTGGATACATTAAAGTATTTGATTTTACCTGAGAAATGACCCGATGGCGAAACCTGCTATCTTCGTCTATGGTATTCGATCCATGGGCGTAACCGCCTGAATCCTTGGCATTACCTGCGGGTTCTTTACCCTCATCACTCGGATTCTTTTGATTTTTCAAATGAGAGTAACCAATGGCCAGAGCATCCACGATAAGTATAGACAGGGAAGTGAACATGGCTACAAACCCTGGCAATGGGAAATTGTGCCATGATGAGGATTCCCTGGTAGGAGATTCAAAGACATCAGGAAGAATTTGCACCAAGGCAGTTGCAAGAAAAAGACCCGCAGCAAAAGCCCTAATCACAAAATATGTGTTTCTGTCGGGCCTGGGAGAAGTGAAAGTTCGGCCTAAGAGAGGCAAACATACCCCAATGGTAATCCCCACAAAAATAGAAGCGATTGCTCCGATCTTCACCGGGAGAATAACTGTAGATTTGTTTATGCAATTTTCTTTCCCTGAGCAATCACTATCCTCTTCTGCAGCGACCACAGACACAGTGGAATATAACGCTATTGCTGAAACAGCTACGATGTATTTCATCTTCCAAGCATATGCCATTCTTCACACAAAAATCAAATCCGGACTTCAGACTTCAGTTCAAACGCTCGATTGACCAGATATCTGGTTTGGCATGGGAGGAACACAGATTATTTTTCATGTAAATAAAGTCTTTCCTGTTGGCATCTTTCCATAAATAACATTACTATTTTAAAAAGAAAAGAATTTTTTTTAATTACTATTTTAAAAAGAATAAATTATTTTTTATTTTTATGAAGAAAATTCATAGGCTCGTCTTGTCATTTAGGATATTTTAAAGTTGGAGGGACTACTTTTAAATATGCTAAAAGTTATAGGAAAAGATGATATTTTTGGGGGATATTTGTTGAAATTCAATGAAAAATTGTTAGATTCGTAAATTTGAGTGATTATTTATGTATAATCTTAGTGCTTCAGGAATTTTTTAGAGCATGTTGAATCCATTTCTGTATTCACAAATGAATTTTGAACAACAAAAACAGTGATTAGTGTAAATTTATATCGCTGGATGAATAAAAACCATTTTGTAAAACAGCTAAACAACACCCTATAAATTTTAAATTTGAGTCCAACACAAGTAACTAAAAACCATATTAAATAGATTAAAAAAGTTTTAAATTTAGATAGAATTCTTATAATAAAAAATTTAAGTCTTCAAAAACAAAACATCCACAGTATCAAACCTAATCAATAAATAAAAATAATTATTTTATTATTTAAGAAATATAAAATTAAAAAATATAAATTAAAATAACATTAAGCTAAAGGCTTTTTAAATAATCATCACCCAAAATTGTTGAGATTAGTGAAAGAGCACTCATGGAATATGATATTAAATGAATGAGAGTTAGCACTCACTAACGAAACAATGTGTAAAATCATTCTATATATTAATAGGATGCGGGATAAGAAGGAGACAAAGTCATTGTTTGAGAAGCAACATACACTATGTAAAAAACATTGAGATTTCCTACCATGATAAGCAACCCAGAGAGAGGCAAAATTAGCGATGGAGTGAATTATGCTTGAACAATAAATACACTTTTAAGGGTTATAACAATATTTTGATGTTTTAGAACTTGATTATCACTTTGTATAGTTGAGAAAACCAACTTTTCAATGTTTTGTGATAGTAGAACCATAAGTAACCATTGCAAAAGGGTCATAATCCATGTTTTCACTTTAATATTAAAAAACAATTAAGATAGCTTTGTGGTTGTATCATATATATATATATATATATATATATATATATATATATATATATATATTTATATTTTATTTTATTTTTATAGAAAAAAATTAAGTAATTTTAATAAAGATAACAAAATTATGATAATATAGGTATTTAAGAATGACCTTATACATAGACTTAACAATTTTCATCGATAGTTAAATATAGGTCAAAAAATAAACTATCTTGTTCTAAAACTTTTCTATATCCATCTTTTATCCTTCAAAAAAATTTACACTCATGTTTCGGTATTTTTGTCGCTATAAACATGTGCAAAGGAGAGGTGAGGGAAAGTTGATTGCAAATTCTTGATATCTCGAAATAAAGGTTGTAGCATAAAAAAATTCAAGGTGAAGTCTCCTTTCATTCATTGCCAATGTTCTTTCATTCATTGAATAACTAATACAGAGTCTCCTAGAATTTGAATTTGTGAAACGTCTTTTTCAAGGGATAGAATGATGCCTTGTTTGAGAGCCAAGAGTTCATTGTAATTGTTTGTGGCATGTTCAATTCTAGATTTGAATGAGATAGTGTGATTTGGGGAGAGGTAAATAATTCCCCCAATGCCTCCTCTACATGGAGTGCCTTAAGAGGCTCCATCAAAGTAATACCGGGGAATTTCTTCATTGATATGGCCTAATGAAACTCGATTATGAGGAGAAGAGGAAAATTTGTAATGTCCTTTTCCAAATGATCTCTTCGAGAGATTGACATAATAGCCTAAGTGACTCTCGTAGGTTATAGTCAGTGGAAAAAGGGGATTAATTAATTAATTAATTAATGTCATCGGAGCAGAAAAGTAACTTTAAAAAAAAATGGCATTGAGTAATTAATTAAAAAGGTGTTTTTAAGTGACTTGAGTTTATAAAGTCGTTTTAATTTATTAAAAGGGAAAAAGGGTCCGAAAAGGGTGAACGAGGAAATAAAAGGACAATGAAGGTGCTCTCTCTCAATATGCAATTATTATTTTCTAAAAACGAAATTGAGAAAGTTCTTGTGGCTTTGGCTCTTCGGACAAAAAAACCCTAGAGGAGTAAGTTTGGTTTCGGTGGTGAGACTATCCACCCTAGCTAGTCATAGAGAGAAGATCACTCAAATCTTTTCGGAGTGCTTCATTGTGGTTGAGATATTCACCATTTCGCAGTTGGGTTTTCTTTGTAGAGGTCAATTTGGTTCAAGAAGGGGGAGTTGAGGATTGTGGCAACATTTTCTTGTGTTAGGGGGCCGAGATACATTAGAGAGGGGTTGTTCCTCTCTTTCTAGACCGAAATATTTTGCAGCCACGTCATAGTCATTGTGTAAGGGTCGATTTCATCTTTGTTGGCTGATTTTCTATGTGAGGAAGGTGCAATCTCTCAGAGGG
The DNA here is from genome assembly GCA_032191745.1 of Picea mariana. Classification (NCBI taxonomy): domain Eukaryota; kingdom Viridiplantae; phylum Streptophyta; class Pinopsida; order Pinales; family Pinaceae; genus Picea; species Picea mariana. The sequence continues at coordinate 25,704 of JASDQU010370421.1, read as the reverse complement.
ACAAAGATATAGAGAGCAGGGGTTGTGTTCCTTGGGAAAGAGGTCATACTTTCCTGCTTGGGCCAATATTGTTGAGTAGGGAGACCATCTGTCCTTGCTGGAGCTATCAATTTGTTGG